>VOQK01006275.1:36378-46904 GCA_015052645.1 Benitochromis conjunctus
ACACAAAGCCTTTGTTTTTGCTTACCACAAAATCATTATTTAATCTCTGCAGGTCAACGAGGACTTGGAAGGAGAGCTCCAGTTTGCATCAGCCCTGGGTCCCTTCTTTGTGCCCATCAGATGCACTGTAAAGAAATGTATTGTGAGTAGTCTGCTATACCCAAAGTTTTTGGTAATTACAGATAACTGCTAATTCTGATTTCTGTTTTTCATAAGCTTGTATCTTGTATATATTTTGTGATGTGGATTTCTCTCCAGTATTGCTGTAGCTTATTACCCTGATAAATTAGTAATAATAAAGTAGTAATATTTATTTAGGAAAAAAAATGTGGCTAAACGAATCACACTGCACGGTCACACCACAGAAAACACTGGCTATTTATTTTTGCTCACTGTCTTATTTAATCAGCTTTCTGTGAATTAATGTATGTAAAACTATGTACTTTGCCAGGCAGCTGTTCACTGAAAATGCTAATTACAGTATGTGACTATATTCTTTCTCTAGCTAGAGGTTGACAGCCAGTTCATTGACTTTGGTTCGCACGTCGTGGGCCAGACTATTTCACGGACCATCACACTGACCAACAAGGGTGCACTGGCCACGCATTTCAGCCTGGACACCTCCACATGTCTCAGTCCAGAAACGAGCTACGTCCAGATGCCACCACAGGTCTCTGCCAACACATACGAGGTCAGATATTTATGTGGACTGTAAGAGTTCATGTTTCTTGGATACCCTAAGGGAGAAACTCCAATACAGCTAATAAAAAAGTAAATAGTTCCTGCTTTTTTTTTTTAAACATATATACAGTATTATACTGCCATTTTGTCTGTAGATTAAACAAGCAAAAGATTATGAAACCATTTTCACACGAGAGAATTCCACAGCTTCTACTTTCCGATATCTAAAATTTGATGTCTCAGGATGCTCACACCAGATATTATGGGTAAAAATAAATTAATACATTTGCTTGTTTTTATGTCTGAAAAAAGGCATCCAGTCAAAACACAGCAGCTAACAACCAGACCAGCCCTGAATCCATTGATGCTGAAGATGTCCAATCAAAGCTACAGAGTCAGGAGCTCTCTGCAGGATTACTGCAAGAACAATCAGGTAAAATATGGACACACACATGAAATAATTATCCATCACAGTTTGTGTCCTGAACTAGAAAAATGAAGTCTAAACTACAATTCATAATAGCATGAATTCAAAACTGGGCACTCTATCTTTCTTTTCCCAAATGCATTGTGAATGTGTTTTCCTCATGACAAGCACAGGACATGCACAAATACAAGAATAGCACTTTTTGATTCTAAATACAGGAACTATGACATTTTACAGAATTTAAAAAAAATCTTTTGAGCTTTAATTTAGCACAAACATGAGTTTTGAGTAAAAAGTTCTGACGTTAACTGGAGAGACTGTAATGCCATCCATTCTCTGACGCTTATCCTTTTCAGGGTCGCGGGGGGGCTCGAGCCTATCCCAGCTGTTTTAGGGCGAGAGGCATTGTACACCCTGGACAGCTCGCCAGTCTGTCGCAGGGCTAACACATTTCAGTGCACTCACATTCACACCTATGGGCAATTTAGAGTTCCCAGTTAACCAGTCCCCACTATAACTGCATGTCTTTGGACATTGGAGGAAGCTGGAGAGAACCCATGGAAACATGGGGAGAACATGCAAACGCCGCACAGAAAGACCCCGGCCTAATGGTGGAATTGAACTCAGGACTTGCTGTGAGGCAACAGTGCTAAACTAACATAGTGAAGTGGGTCAAATCGGCATATTGTTTTCTGTCATTAGCATTCTTTGCCTAAACACAGCACCACCTTGATGGGTAGTTGTATGTGATATAATATGTGGGAGACAGGGAGACGGTGTTACCCTGAAACAGTCTCTGGAAGGAAAATGAGGACTGACAACATCTCCTCGTGGTAGATTTTTTTTTTTTCCCCCGTCTCTCTATTCCTGTTAGGACATTGGGTCCTTGTAAGAACGAAAATAAAAGAACACACACACAAAGCGGAGGGTTCACCTTGCTCTTACAGCTGGTTGCAACAAGGCATCTTCTCTTTCGTGTTCTCTCGGATCTGAAGTCTACATCACTGCACTCAGCACTTCCTGCTGCTGATGCTTTGATAAGCTGTTCAGTCTTTTGCCTCTGCTCTGCTGGCTTTGGAAATTCTGTGTTGAAGTGGCTCTGACTCGGTTTCTTTATTTTATCGCTATTGTCGAGAAAGGCTCTCGGATGTTGGACCAATTTTGAGGCTGTTGATGTTCCTTTCTGAGGCTGACTGCAGTACATTTTGTCCAACGTGTTTTCTGTGTCACAGATTAGTAAATAATGGTCAGATTGTAGATTGGCATAAAAATGTTCCACATGTGTCCAAGAGGAAAAAACTGTGTTATTTGTCAGAGGGCCTATTTGTCCGGATTTAAATTATACTTCTAATTTCCTGCAGCATACACTAAAAATACTGCTACAATGAGGCCAAATATTACTTTTTCTTACTTATCACTTATTACTCTGCTGTAAATGAAGCTCTTTCATCAGCTTCATTTACAGGTTCACCATTATTTTTCAGTGTTAGTCCATAAAAGGTGCCCACTTACAGTTACTACTCAATAATAAAAATGAGAGATGACTTGCATTTGTGACTTTTATCTGTGTGTATGGCAGTGTCGGAGGGTGTGAAAACTGTTCCCGAGGCTTGTCTGTCATCTCACGTGGACACTCAGATAGACCAGACCCCCTCAGACTCCAGTGACATAAAACTAAGAGATGTAAGTATTCGGTCCTACTTCAAAAACTTGCTCATTTCCTATCTTAATGCTACTGTTTTTAGATGGATGAGTAATGTTTTTATGGTAAGCTTAACACAAAAGCCAAGTTGCACTGCAAAAACTCAAAATCTTTTTGCACTTATTTCAAGCAAAAGTTTCTTGTATTAAGTGAAAATTCTCCAGTTTCAAGATTCACTGTCTAAAAACAAGTTTCTATATCTTTCTGAAATGTTACTCTTTAGCTGATTGTGTCTTATTTTAAGTGTGATGAGATTATTTTGACTAGAAATAACACAAATATACTTTTGGGTTTTTGCAGTGTGTAGCCTAAGCTGCTTTTGTTTATACGTCTGATGTGACACAGTAGTAATGTTAGACAGTATGAACAATTTTGGGGCCCATCAAAGAGCTTTAACCTTTTACTAAAAATCATCAGGACCTGTTATTCTAAAGTATCCTTTTATCTACTAAATGTCCAGAAATAACATAGACTCTAAAATGCATAGATGTCTGTTAAGTAAGGTAACTATACAGAATGTTGCGTAGTCATACTCCAAAAGCTCATTATGCCATAGCAAGAACCCCGGTCCTTTGTGATGAAACACATTTTACCTGGGCTAGTTACATTAACATTTATAGTGTGGTATACAACTGTTTCTAGTAGTAGTACTACTGTTATGTATTCTAGCTTTGGTGTTTCTGTGGTTTCATAGAAAAAGCCCTCAGCTATTCTATGAAATAGTTTTTCAATATGTTGTTTTTTGAGATTCAATAAACAACATATTGAATATTTGACTACTCTCAGGAAGGGCTGTGAGTAAGTCAAAAATGGACTATCTTCTTAGGAGCATGAACCTTCTTCTTGTCAAATCATAAAGGAACTGCGTTATTATAGCTAAGGTGCCAGAAATCTGCCCAGATCATGAAAAATTTTGAGTGCAAAGTCGACATTTTGTCACTATTGTGTGTGGTTGAAAGACTCTGCTTCTCTGTTTTGTTTTTAGCAATGATGCTGTGTGTGCCTTGTGGCCCATGTGAAATTCTAGACTTTTTCAGGGTTCATTACATCTCTCTGGTGGGGGGCTAATGGTGCATCACCTCTCCCTCTGCTATTATTGTGACTGTGTGTGTTGTGTGCGCCTGCATGCCCTCGGCTCGATCGTTGTCATTTTGACTGATATTTTCACATTGTGTGGTTGAAGGCTGGTGTCTTAAATGGCAGATTATCCATCAAACTATCATCATGCCACAGTACCGAGGCACTTGCTGCATCAGTGGTTTATTACTCTTTTTCTTTTATTACGCTTTCACCACCTTGACAGTTTGCCTTCCACTGTATGCATATGGGTATATGCCTGCCTACCTTTTAATGTTACATAACTGTACCACAGCTTTCACTTTCTCCTTCATGTATAGGAATACCTTTGTTTTATCAGGTAAAACTAAACTGTGTGCTCAGTAAAACTATGCACAGTAATATTTAGCATATGTTAAACAGATGTTGGAAGATTTCTTTGAGATATACTGTGCTTCACAAATGTATTAGACCACCACCCAATATAAGGTTTATCCCCCAGCTGCCCTGAATTTACAGTACTGATAATTAACATGATCTTTTTTTAATGTTATTGTGATGTTTCACCCAGCAAAACTCTTCTTTCTGTCAGTGTAAAGATGTGTATCTACACATTTAATGTAAGAAAAAGAAGCGCAGTATCAACAGCGTGTCTGTCCATGTTCAGGTACGCGAGGGAGAGATCGGACCATTTGAAAGTGTAAAACTGGAAATAATTTTCACTCCAACCATTCCAGGAGAGACCAGACTGGACTTCCACATCAAATTATCTGATAAAACCAACAAACCAGTAAGAAACAGCTTGTTTATAATCTTGTGAATGTCTTAGGGAGCAGACACATTTTTAGTTTACAGAGCCATAGAGTGAATGAATCAAATTGTATGTTTAGTGCATGTGACTGAGGACTGGTTCAAACAGATACCCATTCATGTGAGAGGTGTGGCAGTCAGCATCCCCGTATGGGTACTTCAGCCCAACATTGACCTAAAGATCTGCATGTTTGAACGCCTTTATCAAGACACCATCATGGGCCAAAGCAGGTGAGTCCCAGAGCCTGAGATGGTTGTAATCTTTGTCATGTGTTGAAGCTGATGTCCAGCTGTTTTACATTTAGAAGGAGCTCTTTACTTTGTTTCAGAAGGTCTACACATCAAACTCTCACGTACAAGTGGACCATTCATTACATATAGTTCAATGCTTTATTGTGTTACACAATAAAGCATCTTTAACATTAAGGACAGTATTGGAACAAAAAAAACTAGTGGAACAAATTGTATAAAACCTTTTGTTATCACTAGTTTCCAAGGTGATTTGCATCTGGAGGTACCAATTCAGAGTTCGTTGGATTTACATTACATCTTGGTTCAACGTGTATTTGTTTTAACAAATAAAAAAAAATTAAAAAAATGTGTTTTTAATTTTTTTTTTCCTGGGCTCGGCAAAACAAAATAATTTATTGTTAGTTAGATTAGTTCATCACTGAATACATTTTTAAAACAGCAGGTAAATAATGTTCAGTTAACTACAGTACATCTCAAACAATTATGTATCTGAGACATTAAATGTTTTTAGAAAACTATAGCACCCTTGTATCCATATCTTTGTAATAATCATCAGCACTATGTGCAGTTTTGCTAGTAAGGCATTCTATTCAGCATGACCAATGACAGCAAGAGCCTCAAGAAAAGTTGTGAAGCTGACCTCAGTGTGGTTTTTACCCCTCAGTCATAAAAGGCTGGTGTGTGTGTGTGTGTGTGTGCGTGCATGTTAACAGTTAACAGTGTTATTAGAATAGCCACTTTTGAAGACATTTTACCAATGCAACATTATGCAGCAGGTGGCTTGTTAAAGCATCTTTGTTACAATAAAATGTCTAATTTGGTATAAAGAACTGTATAGATAGTCATGACAGCACATGGCAAAGAAATAGATTATACTTTGTTCCAGTATGTGATTCAAGAATACTGCTTAAGGCTTGTTTGACATTATGGTGCCATTTAATATATAGAAAACACAAATCTTTCCCTCTTCATTTAGACATTTTTCAAATATACGCCCAGGCTGATAAAAACAGCAAGTGGAACTTATCTTTTTGAAAGTCAGTAGATGCACTAAAAGCATATGAGAACATATAGCTACATAGCTGTCTTTGTAAGAGCTGTGCAAAGTCAGTGTGATGTGAACCAATGCTTTCCTCTGTAATCCAGCATATTACTGTGAAAATTGCCTAATGCACATCCGGTAGACATGTGTTTCTAGGAAAAGAAGTGCACTGCCCGGGTTTACAAAAACAGCATAATTTCAGTAAATTCATGAGCTTAACACCAAATCCTAAAAAGTGGTTGTCCCCTCAGCGTTTTACAAAATACATACAAGAGTGAGGCCAGCAGGGTAATGATTTTTACAAAATAACCCTTTCATCCACCCACCCCATATCTTAACTGTTGCCTATATTATTAGATAATTATTTTAACTGAAGGAATGAAATGCATCTTAAAGTTTTCATTTTTAACAAAATATATGAAACCCTCAACCCAGAAATGAGTGGTGCATGTCATATTCCCATTTTATTTGTTGCTATGCTCAGAAACATCTGTGAAATAGAGTTTGGAAAGTGGCGTGGACTGCTGATGTAGCATGCTGGCTTATCTGATGAATGCACTACTAAAACTCCCTCATATACTCAGTCTCTGCCAAAACAGACATTTTCACAGCAAAACGACTCAAGGAAATCCCTTAAAATTGACAGGGCCTGCTTACTTTTCAGTCCAATATCAAACTCTCCGCCTAAGTACGTCCACCAGTAAGATTTGCACTGCCAAATCTTTAAATAACATTCCCTGGTTGGTTATCGACTTTCTCTAGATTTGTTTTTGTACACTTTATTAATCACGTAGAAAAACAGTCCTCTGCATTTGAACCCATTCACTCAGTGAAACAGTGGGCAGCCACCAATCCAGCGCCTGGGGTAGTGTAGTGTGTAGAGAGGGTACCTTGCTCAGGGGTACCTCAGGGTAGCCGTTCGGTGGAGTCCAACCCCCGACCTTCCGATCATGGCGAACACTCTACTTACTGAGCTATCTCTGCCCTAGATGCACAAAGACACAGTGAAGCTGGTTCTGACCCTCTCTATATGTCAACACTGTTGAAGTAAACATTTATTTTATGATGACATTAAAGTTTTTTATATTCTATACACTCCTTACTAGAATGAGCCTTGATAACGTATGAAAAGGCCAGACAAGCAGCAGCAGCAGCAACAACATAAATAATTAATACTAATGATCCCACCACTAACAAAAACCACACCAGCAGTACAATGACTTCTACCACCAGCACCTTGGCCTTGAGTTGTCAGCTGTCAAACACTTTATTACCCCGGGAAAAGAAAAGATGGATACCTCATGATCCTTATAAAAATCACAAAGAACAGCAAAAACACAGATTTGTGTCAAACAGACTCATATTTACTGATGGGATATTCTGAGGCAGGAAACCTTCACACAATATTGCAGAAAACTGGACTCCATATATAAAAACCACACAGCTAATGTGACAAAGACTAACCAATGTTGGTTTGAACGTTATCTTATCCTCTTCTTTGTTTTTGGGTTTTAAACACTGGCAGATTTTTGGATCTGAGTTTGCTTTAAAGAGTGGGCTGTGCCATTTTCACTTACCAAGCTGCTCAAGCATCTTGTCACACTCATCCAGGATGAAATGTTTGATGTGACGCAAATTGAGCGTCTTGTTGCGCGTCAGTGCCAGGATTCTGCCTGGTGTTCCCACCACAATATGAGGACAGTCTTTCTTCAGTACCTCTTCATCCTTCTTTATAGACAGCCCTCCAAAGAACACTGCCACCTGCAGGAAAACACAAGCATACATCATAATGTCTGAGCTGTGAGAAACCGGGCTTGTAGAAATGAATGACTTCAAGCTGTTTTACCTTGACAGTGGGCATGTACTTTGAAAATCTCTCATATTCCTTGCTGATCTGAAAAGCCAGCTCTCTGGTATGGCACATCACCAGGACAGAGACCTGCACATAAAAATGGCTAAGATTAAGACATACTAACAACTTAATTCACTATGGGATGTTTTTACTGCACATGATCTTAAGTAGTACTATGGTCCTGGACAACACGATGCATCTGTAAATCTAAATGCACACTTTTCTTATTCCCCTGCACACTACCACAAGTCTATCGCTCACACTTAAACAGCCCCAGAACTCCTTACCAAGCATTCTGCTTAATGCCAAGTGCATGGTAATAATTAAGAGTGACTCAAACATTTTTCTCTCATCTGGATGTTAGCAGTTGGTCAGTCAGGAGTTGCGCAAGAGCCCTAATCACAACATCATGGAATCAACTGACTATATGACTGTAAAGTAAAATTCGGCACTTTACATAAAAGACACAATGCAATATCTCAAGCTTGCGTTTAGGTCTTTTTGTGGTTTTATAGGCAAACTATACAGCCTGTTAATCTAGGCTCCACAAGTGCACAGCAAATGTGCTCATTAGCTAAAGCCCTTAAAAAAATTGAAAAACATATCAAAATCAGCTGTAAGCAGAATCTAAAATGAAAATAAATGCAGAAAAGCAAATGACAGCTGCTACAATATAACAAATCAACTTGTAGCTCTAACCTTTAATCCACTCAATGTTTTGATATCCTGCTACACCTCACCTGTCCGGTGATGGTCTCTAGCTGCTGCAGGGTGGCAAGAACAAACACTGCAGTCTTCCCCATCCCAGATTTGGCCTGACAGAGCACATCCATACCCAGGATTGCTTGAGGGATGCATTCATGCTGAACTATAAGGAGAACCAGGAGAACTTCAGCTCATTCACAATGCAGCAACCGGAGTCCTTACACAAACACAGAAATCTGACCATTTTAGCCCAGTACTCAAGTCACTTCTTTGACTCCTATTTCAATCCTGCTATTATTTCACAAAGCTCTCAGTAGTTTGCCCCCCAGTACATCTGTCTTTTCAGGGTCTTTAACAGAGTCAGACCTCTCAGGCCATCACGTGCAGATCTTTGAACTGTTCCCAGAATTAGATCTAAGGGTGCTTTCAGTATGTGTGGTCTCGTTCTTTGGAACTTGCTGCATGCTGACCTGTGGTAAGTCACATCTATGCCTACATTCAAAAACAGGCCCAAAACCTTTTTATTCTCACTGACCTACAATGAGACTTAAAATGTGGTTTTAGTGTCAGGGTTACAATTAGGTTATGGTTAGGCAATCCGTTTTGGTGGTTAGGGTAAGCAGCTAGGGGAAGCATTATGTCACTTAGATGTCCTCACTAAGATATGAAAACAAGACATCGGATCCCCCAAAGGCTGCGTTCTCAGCCCCCTACTGTACACGTGTGACTCCACCAACCCACCCACACCACTTTGATCTCTCTGATGGAGATGAGGCAGCGTACAGGGCGGAGGACGAGAACCTGTCCCGCTGGTGCTCAGAAAATAACCTCAAACTGAACATCCCTAAAACAAAATAACTCATAAAGGAGGCACAGACAGGTCCACTCCCCTCTCATTATAAATGGACAACGAGTGAAACCGGTCTCCACCTTCAGGTTCTTGGAAGAATAACCTGGAAGCTGCTGCTGGCCTAATACAGCTCCTCGGTGGAGAGCGTGCTCTCCTACTGCCTTGGGTGTTTGGTACCCAGGGGCCACTACTGAGAACAGGAAGGCTGCACGTGGTAATTAACACCGCCCAAAAAAGCTGGCTGCCCTCTTCTATCCCAGGAAGCCATTGCCAGCTACACCTGCCTCAAAAAAAAACAGGTCCATCACCTCCATCACAGGTGATGGACCTGGTTACATCCTGCCCACCACCCACTTGACCCACTGCCCTCTGGTCAGTGCCTCAGCTCAAACAGCTTCTTCCCCTGGGCCGTTAACAAACACTATGCCCAAACAGCCCACACCCACCTCACCAATCTGAGCCATTATCTGAGCAACCCTCATCACTCAGGCCACTCACACAGACTCTATAGTCAGACAAAGTCCTCTGCACTACTTCACTGCACTACACTTTGTTCTCCAATGTGTGTTTTGTTTTGTACATATTCCTCTAGACTGTACATATGTCTCCTGTTTGTCATTTATTCCTGCTGTCTATTTATATTTTATTCCAGCACCTATAAATTTGTTGTACATGCACAATGACATAAATGGCTATTCTATTTTATTCTATTCTGCTGTTTTCACTGTAGGTTTACGATGACTTACATTGTAAACCTACAGTGAACAAAAATATAAACGCAACACTTTTGTTTTTGCTCCCAATTTCCATGAGCTGAACGTGAAGATCTGAAAATGTCAGTACATACACAAAAGACCCATGACTCTCAAATATTGACCTCAAATCTGTCTACATGTGTGTTAGTGAGCACTTCTCCTTTGCCAAGGTAATCCATCCCACCTCACAGGTGTGGCATGTCAAGGTGCTGATCAGACAGCATGAATATTGCACAGGTGTGCCTTAGACTGCCCACAATAAAAGGCCACCCTGAAATGTGCAGTTTGATCAAACAGGACAATGCCACAGATGTCGCAACCTTTGAGGGAGCGTGCAATTGGCATGCTGACTGCAGGAATGTCTACCAGAGCTGTTGCCTGTGAAATGAATGTT
>VOQK01006276.1:17418-30285 GCA_015052645.1 Benitochromis conjunctus
AAATAAATTAATCTTTTTTTTTTTTTTTTTTCAGGGAATGGCTGGGTAAAGTAGATCGTATGAGATCTCGGCCATTGGACAGTAAGGAGGGCTGGAAGGAGGGATCTGAGGACCGTGGAGGAAGTAAAGCTTCATGGGCTGATAGTGTTGATCCCAGAGCCCCATCACCTGGCAGCATTGGGCAATATAATAAATCAGCTGCTACACAAGACTTCCAGGTAAAGCACGTGCAAGTTACAGAAGCCTACTATCATGTCTTTATTTTATTAATACTACGATGATCACTCCGTTTCTGACTTATCTGTTTTTCAGGCTGGCAATCGCTCTGGTGGTGGTGGTGGAGCTCAGCGTGGGGGCAAAGCACAGGCTGCAGGGCCACCTGGTGCTGAGGAGGATTCTGAAGCCTGGCGACAAAAGCGGAAAAAGTCTTCTGAAATTTCTGAAGCTGTAGAGCGAGCAAGACGGAGGAGAGAGGAAGAGGAACGCCGCATGGAAGAACAACGGCTTGCTGCTTGTGCTGAAAAACTTAAACGTTTAAATGAAAAACACCGCCAGGCTAATGAGGGCAAGCCTTGCTCTGTTCAGACCACCAATGATGAGGCAGGAGCTCCCATTGAGGAAGCATCTTTATTGGTTCCTGCTCCTGTTTCTAGTCCTGCACCTTCAGTCCCAGTTTCACAATCACAAACCACAGTCATGCAGACTTCCTTACCTGAGAGAGGGGATCGAGATAGAGATAGGATAGAACGAGAGAGAGCAGAACCAAATGCTGAGGAAGAGGTTCACCTGCCTCGTCAGCCCACCCCGCCCATCCAGAGACCTGTAGCCTTAGCTCCAGAGCAGCCACAAGGCGAGGGAGAGACCTCCTTGGCTGAGGTTGGTCCCATAATGGACGAGAACCAAACCGATAGGACCTCAGTGCCAATCCGAGACTATTTTAACATGGAGGACAACAGAGGTTAGCTAACTCTAAGCAAAAAACAAAACAAAAAAACAACATTATCTGACTGCCACTTGTTAATTAATGCCAATACTGTCTTTCTTTTTCCACAGTGGATGAGCCCCACATGTCTTTGCCCCACAAGGAAACCCCTGCTGGTGACGAAGTCCCTGTTGCACAACCACCACTGGAAGGGGAGGCAGCAGCAGCTATGCGTCCTTCTGTCATCTCAGGCTATTCCAAACAGTTTCAAAAGTCTCTACCACCTCGATTCCTCAGACAGCAGGTAAGGGGTTGTACTATGGGCTAGTTGGGTATCTTAGAAGACCTGTCAAGCAACATTTCCTCTTTTAAAAATTAGGGGAAAAAATAAGAATTGAGGGATTTATAGTAAAGATGTAGTTTTCCCAATACTGTGATATATGCACACCTGAGCAGTTTGTTTGCAAAAGCTTTAACTGTGACAAATGGTGATCAGGTTGAGCGCTCGCTAGAATAATTTGAGATGAAGCGTCTGTTTGATGGTTTAAGTTGGCTTTAGTTATTTTAAATTTTCTTAAATGTTCTTCAATGGTCTTGTAGGAACAGATGAAGCAGCAGCAATGGCAACAACAGCAGCAACAGCAGAGTGGGGGCTCTGTGTCTCCGTCAGGTGGTGGCAGCGTTCCACCTGCCCAGCAGCAACAGCAGCACCGCTCCATGTACCAACCCATAGGCCCTCACCACCAACACTTGGCCTCCATGGGATTTGATCCCCGCTGGCTTATGATGCAGTCCTACATGGACCCTCGGATGATGTCAGGCCGGCCGCCTATGGAAATGCCAACTAACATTCACCCTGGTAAGTAGATATGCAGAAAATAAATTTGGTATGGGTGTTGCTGTTTATTTTTTGTTAAAGTACATCTTTTGTCATCTTCAGGGAGGATGCCACCTAAGCAGATTGTACGCAGGGAGCCAGGGGACAACTCAAGCTCTAGCTCGGATTCATTTGATCACTTAACCCGACCAGTTCGTGACCACGGCCTGCCCTCAGACTCGCGGATGGTATGGGGATCGGACCCATACCCACAGTCAGAGCCATTACCTTCTGTAACTCCTCCAAAAGGAAGGGATGATAACAAGGAGCAAAGGTTAAAAAATATCAGTTGACAGAAAAAAAAATATGAACGGAACTAATTGGCAATTAATTTCTTTTATGCTTTAAACATAATAAAAATTTGGTGTTTTTATTTATAGGGTGGATTCTGGTTTGGATCTGGACAGGGGTCTTCCAGCTATCTATCCCCAAGATCACGGTTCATTGGACTCTCGTAAAAGTAACTTCTTCCGGGACCATTCAGAGTCTTTATCGGCATTTACGCAGGGCCCAGAAGACGTGCCAGGACCTCTTGACAGAGTCCCTGTAGGCACAGGTTTTGACCCAGAGGAGCCAGGCTTACCAAGTGGGGAGGAGGTAGAAGCTCTTGGTCAAGCCATGCTCCAGAGGAGTGTCTCACAGGGCTCCAGCCACTCTCTTAAGCTTGATGAGCCTAGGTTTGACGGGCTACCCCTGGGAACAAAATCACTAGAGATACAGGAAGCAGGGGAACGAACTGATGAAAAGCCCCAGAATGAGCTGTACTCTCAGGCTGCCGTAACAAATAACAGGGCTACACCTCCTGCTGATGGATTACACAAACAAGAGAAATTGCCTCTGCCAGCACCCAGCAAGCAGAAGGCTGAGCTGCGGTGGGGTGGGAGATCAGGAGCTGGACGCAGAGAAGGACCAGGAGACAGACCTGCACGTAGATCTGGGCCAATAAAGAAACCCGTCTTAAGGGACATGAAAGAAGAGAGGGAGCAAAGAGAAGAAAGAGAGAAGCGTCATGAGAGAGGTGAAAGAGGGGATAGGCCCAAAAAGGATCAGTCATCCAAAGCTCCATCTGCAGCTGCTGTTGTATCAGAAGACTCCAGACCTCACGGTGAGGGGAAGAGAGAAACTGCAGAGGCGGAGGAAACCCCAACTGCCCATCAGAGGGCCAGAGACTCTCAGCCATCTTCTGGGGCTCCCACCTCTTCTTCTCAGGAGGAGAAGGTGGAAAAAGCACCCATCAGTGACAAACATCCAGAACCCAAACTGCCCTCTCGGAAAGAGTCCAACCTCCCTCCACGTTCCTACCGGCGAGACGAAAGAGAGAGGGAACGAGAGCGGGAGAAGGAAATGGATAAGGACAGAGAGCGAGAATGGCCGGCAGACTCAAATTTCAAAGGTCGCGGTCGAGGGGAGTATTATTCCAGAGGACGGAGCTACCGTGGGACTTACAGTGGTAGAGGGAGGGGGAGTCGGGGTAGAAGCCGGGCAGAATACCCCTATCGAGAGCCCCGATCACGCTCAGATTTACCATCTGCTGCAGGTGCTGCTGCCTTTCGCAACAGGGAGGAAAGCGAAACGCGAAGTGAGAGCTCGGACTTTGAGGTTATACCAAAACGTAGACGGCGCCGTGGTTCAGACACAGACTCTGAAAGTGAAGGCGGGAGGGAGTCTGCCAGTGATACTGGACCATCTGACCGTGAGCCTAGCACCAAACCTAGCCGTCCACTGAGAAGAGAGCTCCCTGGGGAGGGCCGGTCTGTACCTCACAAGCCAGGCTTTGGACCACCTCACATGGGGGAAAAGGTTGGATCAAGAGCAGATGATGAAAGCCGCCCCAAACCAGGATTCCTTCCTAAAGGAGAACCTTCTCGGCGAGGAAGAGGGGGATTATACAGCAGGCGAGGTGGAGCAAGGGAGCGTGGAGGCCCTCGCTCAGCCCCTCTTAGACGACCAGCAGCCAGAGAACCTTCCTCTCAGTGGCCCTCTAAACCCATGGAGACATTCAGGCCTGAAGATACAGAGTCCACATCAAGATTTGACAATCCTCCTACTGACCGACGACCCCCAAAATCTGAGGGGAAGAAATTTGGGGAGGGGGGTCCTCAAAGTAGCCGAGAGAGGCCTCGTCGATCTAGACCAGCACGGCCCCCAAGGCAAGATAAGCCACCCCGCTTTAGGCGTTTAAAGGAGCGTGAGGCTGCAGTTTTGGCTAGTGGAGAGTCAGCCCCCAGTCCCCCTGTTCCTTTACCCTCAGTGCCTCCTGCTGCTGCTCTGCCCAGCACTGCAACTGCCCCAGTCCCCCTCTCCCCAACTCTCTCTAGAGCTCCAGGAACCCCATTAACTGTGCCTGCAGAAACGGCAGCCTCTATGCCCACACCTGACCTGCCGTCTCCTTTAGAAGCGCCTTTGCCTGACACAAGCAGTCCTACTGTTACTGCTGCTGGTACCAAGTCGCCTGATTTGTCAAATCAGAACTCCTCAGATCAGGCTAATGAGGAATGGGAAACTGCTTCTGAGAGCAGTGACTTTAATGAAAGGAGAGAGCGAGAAGAGAAGAAAGGAGCAGTGGAGGCTGCTAATGAAGCAGTTACAGCATCTGCGCCAGCCCCTGCACCACCCCAGGGCTCTTTGACTCCCAGTAAAAGCTCACCTGATGGAGGGGTGACACCAAAACGTGATGGAGCTCCTGGAGCCAAGAGGAGCTTCTCGAGTCAAAGGCCTACAGAGAGACAGAATCGTAGAGGCAACAGTGGAGCCAAACCAGGGCGCAGCTACACAGGGGGCAAGGGAGAGAGGAGAGGAGGGGCCAAAGCTGGCCGCAAAGGGTGAGTGTGAGACAATGAGGCTTTTGTCACTAGTTGAATAGAGTGCCGTAGGATCACCCTGCAGGTTTATTTTCAAACAATAAACCATTTTTGTAGTTATTATGTGTAATTAAGAGTTTAACTGACTAATGCCAGTGCAGAATGTAAATATCGCAGTAGTTTTGAAGTGGCGTGTTCTTGTTGCTTCAAGACTGGGTTTCTTTCCCTGCTATATAAATGTGGAAATGAAAAAAGGCATCTAAAAGAGTTTTTACTGGAAGTGCATGAAAAAGGGAAAGGGTATAATCATCATAGTATATTTATTTTATACAATTTTATGGGATGGAGGAAGTAAATTCAATCCTTGTATCTGAGCTTTAACTTTTGTTAAAAGGGGACCATTATTTCTGCATTTATTTATTTAGAATGATTATTCTCTCTGGTGATCAGTATGCTATAATTGGCCATCATAAAAATAGCTAAATACGGAATCAGACTAGTGCTATTTTTAGAAAACTCACTATTTCTGGTACAAGCTGTCTATGATTTTTGTTTTTGTTTTTTGTTTTTTTGCTTGTTGCATAAATATACAGGAATTAAAGTTTTAAATGTTTTTGCTTTCTACTTGTCTCTTAATGAAACAGCCCTGCAAACCAGCAGAACTCAGAGACGGCAGCACTAGCACCTGGAGGAGCAGCCCAGCGACCTGCAAAAGAGCAGGCCACACGTCGCAAAGATGAAGCTAAGCAGGCCACCAAGAAGCCCAAGGAGAATGCTCTTTCTCAGTTTGATCTCAACAACTATGCCAGTCAGTAAACATGCTCATAGATTAAGTCTGTATTTTACTCGAGCTGTTTATCACTTGAAGACTGAGGTTAAATTTTTGGTTATTTTAGGTGTTGTGATTATTGATGATCACCCAGAGGTTACCACCACGGAGGACCCACAGTCCAGTGCCAATGATGATGGTTTTACAGAGGTTGTCTCCCGAAAACAACAAAAGCGTCTGCAAGATGAAGAGAAACGGAAAAAGGAAGAGCAAACTACTCAGGTAGGGGCAATAGTTTGTGTGGTGCAATGTTTAAAGAAAAAATGGAGATGTGCAACTAATATCCATGCATGTCCTGCAGAACTGGGGTAAAAAAGGCCCCGGTGAGAAGAGCAGAGGAAGTGGAGGAAAGCTGCCACCAAGATTTGCTAAAAAGCAGTCATCGCAGCAGCAGCAGCAACAACAACAACAGGCCCCTCAGTCTCAGCCTCCTGTAGCTGCCGCCCCCCAGGCCCAGCAGCAGCCTTCAGTTCCTGCTACCCAGCATCCTCATCATGCCCCCTCCCAGCCTGCTGCTTCACCTCAGACTCTGGAAGGAACAGTGGCTCCTCTGCCCTCTGTTCCCCCTGCTGCTGCTGACTTCACTTCGAAGAGCCTACCC
The DNA here is from genome assembly GCA_015052645.1 of Benitochromis conjunctus. Classification (NCBI taxonomy): domain Eukaryota; kingdom Metazoa; phylum Chordata; class Actinopteri; order Cichliformes; family Cichlidae; genus Benitochromis; species Benitochromis conjunctus. The sequence goes on from VOQK01006276.1 coordinate 23,449, forward strand.
CCTGCACCTGCACAGACGCACAGTACTCTGGGTACTGAATTGTGGGAGAACAAGGTAGCAGGTGGCACTGTCCTTCCTGACGTCAAGAAGCGTGAGTGGAAAAGTTCATTTTGGTTTTAAGCTTCTCTTTACTCTTAAAATTTGCTGTGGTTGAATTGTGGATGGCTTTCTAATCTGTCTAAAATATACAATGTGTTTATTCCAGTTGGTCCAATAAGCCCTCCCCAGCCACCTTCTGTGAGTGCCTGGAACAAACCTCTTACCTCCTTTACTGGTACTGTCTCCACTGAGGTAGGTAAAAATGCCTCTCACACCACCTTCTTTATTGTTGTAATGCTTTTGTCACATGATAAACCATGAAAAATGTGTTTTTTAGGGTGTAAAGCCTGGAGCTGAGGGCAGCGTGGAGCTGGGAATAGACAGTATTCAGTTTGGAGCACCATCATCTGCAGGCAGCACTGACAGTGATGGAGTTCCTGCGTTGCTTGAAAGTGGCTCTGAAAACAAACTACCTGCTCCCAAAGAACAGAGACAGAAACAACCTCGAGCTGGCCCAATCAAAACACAGAAGGTACCTATAGTCTTCAAGAAATGCAGCTTTGTGTTAAAATGACACTGGTTTGTGTCGGTTCTGTAAATATTTACTCCAGTGTAAATGTTTACTCTGTCCTCCTCAGCTACCAGAGATGGAACCAGTGGAAACCAAGGAGTACAAGCCGGGTCCCATTGGTAAAGAGCGCTCTCTAAAAAATCGTAAGGCCAAAGATGCACGTGGAGGAGATGGTGATGGGATGGAGGGAGGAGTACCTGGAGGTGGTGCTAGCAGAGCAGCAGACTCCAGCCCTCCCACTAGCGACACCACAGTACCAGAGCTGGGTGGAGACATTGAGGGCATGATTACAGTCCCCTCAGCAGAGTACAATAGCAACTCTAAGGTATATTGTAACTGTTTTACATCAGCTCACGTTCTTGAATTATATAATTAACCCATATAGTCTGATGACCGAAATGGGGGAGAGTTTAGTTTATGTCCTCAATTTATTGTTTACAGATGGAGCTAAAATATAAAATGATAAAGGAGCCACTTCTCTTCAGACAATATCCGATCATTATTGAATGCATTTAAGCAAACACCATCCATCTTTTGCTCACCACACATTGTGGTTACTTGCATGCAACCAAAGGCTGTTCAAATGTGATGAGTTAGTAGCACTTGGACTACAAGCAGACTACAAATGGAAATCAGAGAACACTGGACAATCTTGTCCCTCAAACTCTGTTGAATTGCTTCATTTGGGACTTCATTCATGGCTGGCACAGTATTCAAATTATTACTTCACCATTGATGTTTTCCCCCCAAATTCTTTACCTTCTGATGAAATGTTAATGCATCTGCTGCCTTTATGCTTTTTGTTACCTTTTATCATAAACATTTAGTTAGTACTTAGCTACTGTATTTTAATATGAATGCCTTCATGTTAAATTATTGCCCCTCAGGAGTCTGTCACTGACTACACCACGCCCTCCTCGTCGTTGGCCGACAGCGTTCCCACAGGAGGCAACAAAATGGAAGAGAGTTTAGTGGCTAATGTGAGTATGTCTTTACACAGGATCAAAATGTTACACAACATTTCTAATTTGAGGAGATTACATTCCCCCCCTCCCTGTGGTTCTTTGTTTTTAGGTGGCACTACCGCACTCATTGCCTCTCCCTCGCCGAGAGACCCTCCAACAGAGCTCCAGTCTCAGTACAGTCTCTCCAGCTACTGTTGACCTAACACTAAAGGTACACAGATGTACAGAAAACTCTAAGCAACATTATTTTCTGTGAAATTTTGTTCTCTGAGTTTCACCTGAACACTGGTTTCTTTCTTTTACCTCTTCAGATGGAATCGGCACGCAAAGCATGGGAGAACTCTCCAAGTCTGGAGAAGAGTTCTCCTGTCACCACCTCTTCATCTCCCATTACCTCCTGCGCTTCCTCATACTCCTCCTTCTCCTCAGCCTCCATGCCACAGATCCCGGTGGCTTCTGTTACCCCCAGTACCTCACTGTCAGGTAATATAACTCCCACTCACATGTATCCTACTTCCTACAGTATTGTTTTTGCGAACTTGTTAAAACACATCTTTTAATCATTTTCACCTTGCAGGCTCTGCCACCTATACGACATCATCCCTCAGTACCAAAACCACCACAGCATCTGACCCCCCTAACATCTGTAAGGTGAAGCCCCAGCAGCTGCAAGGTGGAAGCCTGTCCTCCTCTAGCAATAGCAGCAGTAGCAGCAGCTTCTCTCAGCTTGGCTGTGTGCCTCCTCTCCTGCCCCAGCAACAGCAGACCCCACAGGTGTACGTCTCCCAGTCTGCAGCAGGTGAGGGGAAAACCTGACTTCTGATATGTACAGATATGCCTCATGTTACTTGTATTGCAATTATTATGAATTGTGAATCTTGTTTTTCACAAATTTGACCATTAGCTTCACAGCTTGTTTTGTTATTATATATTTGAGGATTTCGTGTGTGTGTGTCTGTCTGTGTGTGTCTGTGTCACTGATCTGTAATGTTTACCATGTGTAGGTTCTGCAGCTCAGATTCCAGCCTTCTACATGGACACTAGCCACCTCTTCAGCACACCCCATCCTCGTTTGGCTCCTCCTTCCCTGGCGCAGCAGCAAGGTTTCCAGCCCGGCCTCTCACAGGTGGGAATAAAACAATACAGTGAAGTGTTTAGAGAAATATCGAAAGACAAAACCTTCAATTTTTTAATTTTTTTTTTTTGTTCCCCCACCTCATAGCCAACTGCCGTGCAGCAGATTCCTATCCCTATATACGCTCCTCTGCAAGGTCAGCCTCAGCACCAACACACGCATCAGGCTCAGCTAGGACTCGGCACTGGTCCTCCGGTCTCACAGCCACAGGACCTCTTTAGCTCTTCACTGCAGCCTTACAGGTAACGGCATCACAGGCTTTCAGGTTGCTTCTCCCCTCCCACCCTTGTTTCCTTCACCTCCTCCTTTGGTTTTATCATCCATCAGGTCTCAGCAGGCATTCATGCAGAGCAACTTATCACAGCCCTCTATGATGCTCTCAGGACCATCCCTCCACAGTTATCCTGGTGTGCAGGCACCTGAGCTGGGCAAGCCTCAGTCCAACTTGGCTTATCAACAACCCTCCTCCACCCAGCACATTCCCATTCTGTTTGAGCCGCAGCTGAACCAGCCCTCTGGCATGGGCGGGTCTCAGCTCATTGATACACACCTGCTGCAGGTAAACAAACATCATATGGACAATGAAGTTGATTAATTTGTATGTGCACGCATTTCATCTGACTTATTTGTATCTTTGGTTCAGACTCGACAGGGAATGAATCAGCACTCGAACATGTACTCAGGGCAGGTGCAACAGCATGGACAGAGTAGCTACTACAGCAACACTCAGTCACCCAGTTCTGCAATGCAACAGGTAAGCTACATGCAAACATAACGAATTTAAAATTCACGAACCTGTTCTTGGGTTTAAATGTTGGACTGCACTTTGTTGTGGATGTGGTTGTTTGTTGTTGTTCACTTGGGGTTGTATCGTTGTGTCCTAATTTCTCTCCAGGTGACGGTCCCTCTACCTGGTTCCCAGCTGTCCCTGCCTAACTTTGGTTCGGGTGGAGGCCAGCCCCTCTTGGCACTACCTCCCACTCCTCCCCAAGCCCAGCCCCCTAATATCAACCGACAGCCCCCAGTCTCTCAGCCGTACCGAGGCATCATGGGCCCCAACCACAGCATGATGCAGCCTCCCACCAGCAAGGTATTGAATCATCTGTATTTGACAGTTTGAATAAACAAAGAAGTTTTTACGTGAGGCTCAGTGGCTTTTTGTGACGTCTTGTAGATGGACATGGATCTGAAACTATTTGGCAGTGGGATGGATGTGAAGCCAGGGACTCCTCCTGTCAGCGGCAGGAGCACTACACCCACCTCCAGTCCTTACAGGTAAAAGCATAAAAGTACAGTTAACATTGTTACCGTTCTTATTTGAAGCCTTATTTAATGGAGGCAAAACAGACGAACACAAACGACAAACTGTAATGAAAACAAATCATTTTATTTCAATATCCCTGTGTCACAAACTAAACATGTACCTCAAGGAGCTTCTTATTCTCTTCTGCAAATGGCATCCTCATCCTCACTAGACCCTTCTACTTGAATGTGGAACAACTCCCGTTGAATCTCACCTGCTGTCATATAAGCCAGCCCGGGAGTGATATCATGTATCTGTAATGTTTCCTTGACTTCTCTCTGTAGGGCCAGCTCCACCTCTCCTAGCAGCCAGTCCAGCAAGATGAACAGTATGCTCTACCAAAAGCAGTTTCAGCCCAGCTCTGCCGGCATGAGAATGACGCAACACTTTCCTGGCCAGTTCAACCCACAGGTAATAATCTGTGCTTGTTTTTTTTCTTGTTTGTTTTTTTTGTTTTTGTTTTTTTTTCTTTCTTTGGTCACTTATATAAAGCACTAATTTTGAAATATTAACTCCAAAGGATTGACCTTATTCTCCCCCCTCTGCATTCAGCTTCTGTCTCAGCCCAGCATCGTCTCTCCTCTGGTTCGCCCTCCACATGCTAACTCCTTTGCTGGAGGTGTCCAGCGCTCTCCCATGGGCCCTCCAATGTCACCCAATGTAAGCGGTGGGCTCATGCCTCACCCCAGACCACAGCACCCACAGCACAGCCAGCACCCTCCACGAGGACCACCTGGCTCATCCCTCGCACCCAGAGGCACTCAAGCAGCTCTGAAGGCTGAACAGGACCTAAAGGTGTGTCTGCTGATTCTTCATTTGGTGGAGTAACCTGTGCAGTCTAATGGATGTACGAGTTGAATTATTTATATTTTTCTTTCTCTCTCCAGGCAAAGCAGCGGGCTGAGGTGCTCCAGTCCACTCACAAGTTCTTCTCAGAGCAGCAGCAGCAACAGCAGCAGCAGCTCAAGGCCCCACAAGCCAGCAAAGCATCTCGACTCGATCAAGGAGGAAAACCCCCACTTGACACATCAGCTCCAAACCACCAGACCGGAGGCGAGCGCCCAGATTCTGATAAAGCCCCTGCATCCACGGCCAAGCCCATACGGACTGGCCCCATAAAGCCGCAGGCCATCAAACCAGAGGAGGGAAAGTAAAGCACTTCTGACCCTCTTCAGATGATGAAACGAAAGGATGGAATAGAGAATCTAGCCCCATTCACTCAGCCACCACCTCACATCAGCCCCGAGGACAGCGTGGGGGAGGAGTTGGGTAGAGATACAGGTGGTAGTGGTTACTGACAGTAGGCCCTTCGGAGTGTAAACAAAATCCTCTTCCTCATCTTTCTTCCCCCGTCTTGTCCCGCTGTAGGTGGGGGCATTTGAGTTGGGTTATTCCATCACATTTAGATGCCGGTAAAGTTGCTGAGCAAGCTGTTCCATAGAAATCTACTGTGACGGTAGATAACAGGAAGAGTTGGAGAGAGAAATCTGAAATTTGCTGCTGAGTTTGCCATTTTTTTATAGCTCTTCATTTCTGTTGTTTACCCTCCCACCCACCAAATAGGATCACACATTATATCAGATGTCTGTTTTGTTAACGAGAATGAATCAAATTTGTTTTTTGTAGATGAAGCAATCTTAAGGAGATGTCATTTAGTGAAGCACACTTTTTGTTGCCCAGTCTCCCATTCTAGCTGATCCAGAGATCTGTGCACACCCTCTCGCTCAACGGTTTGATCCGGTTATTGCTCGGAGGCATGAATTCTAAAATCCTGTTGTCATTTGTTTTGTTTTCTTTGTTTTTACCAGACTTGAAATGTGAAAATCGCAGCTTTTGATTGACTTTAATAATCGATTGAGTTCTTGATTCGTCTGCCTGTGAGCCTTTGCTCCTGCCTTCTGCTCTCATCTTCTTGCCTGAGATTTTACTGATGTGTTTGGGTGGGTGTGTGTCAGGTCTGTGCGTGTGGCATAAACAGAGGGAGAGCTTGTAGCTGGACTCTCCTGTATATTTAGCCAAAGGTTAAAGCAGAGATGAAGTCGCAGCCTTTTTAAGTTTGCTGAGATTTGAGTGGATTTACAGGTTTACGTGGATGATGTATGATCACTACTTGCAGTCGTTCCAGTGTAGGAGCTGCTGTCACACACACCCTTTCACTGCTTTCACACCCATCCTTGCTATCACACAAACACACATACACACTTCACTGTCAAACACCGAGACCTGCTGCTATTGACTGATTTTTAGTGCTCTTAGCTAGAGTTTAGCAGGATAGGGCTGGGTAGAGGAATCGATGCGGTGAGCCGATTGTTTAAAACGGTAGAAATCTTTTTGAGTGTGTGTGTGTGTGTGTGTCGACCTTTACGGCAAGAGGGAACAGGACGGAGAACAAGTTTAAAAGAGAAAAAAAAAAGAGAGGGAGAGAAGCCTCAAATTGTGAAGTGTTTGGGCAGAAGGACACTTATGATTTTGTCTTTGCTGATGAGAGCAATCAGTGCTGTTTTCTGTCTCTGCCTCACCTCCACTGGCTGCCCCACCCACAGTGCTCTCATCTTGGGGTTGCGGTGACAATAGTCCTTCAGAAATGTACAGTATGCACCCTGAGGTGGTGAGGGGACTCCTCACGTCTACCCTGGTTGAGGAAAGAGTCCTTGCTCTGGAGGGGGGATGAGGGAGGGAGGGGGTAATGACTTATTTTGGGGGTTTTTTGTTTTGTTTTGGTCTTTTTTTTTGTTGTACTTGTACAGGGGTTTCATCGCTGTATTAAAATATGTACGGTCTTATTTACATTCTCTTGGTTTGGTTACAGAAACTAATAAATAAT
>VOQK01006276.1:30305-41189 GCA_015052645.1 Benitochromis conjunctus
CTAATAAATAATATACTGTTGAGATGTTTTTCAGTGAAGTCTGCTTTTTACTTCCAGATTCTTTCCCATGATCGTGCTGTGAAATTTCTAATCGCTTTAATTCTGGTTTTGCTTGCATCTGACCACTAGATGTCAGTAAACACCATTTTAAATGGGCACCATCGGGAGCTTACATGAGGAAAACGCATTTTCTTCTAGTTCCACCTTCCTTTGAAGAGCTAATGGAAAGGTCTTATGACTGGTCAGTAAATCACTGATGTTTTATTACCCCTTAAAGTCACTGCTTGACCAGGTTAACGGGGTTTTCCCTCCAGAGAAAGTGCTTTAAAAACCTTTCAAATATCATTTATTTATTTGAAAATTACAGATTAAATCTTTGCTAATCTGTAAGACTTGGTTTTTATTTACTTTATCAATTTGAATCACCAGTAATCGGCAGTGCTTCAAGCCCTTTCAGTTTTCCAAGACTTAGGAATGGTATTTTAGTAGTAAAGTAATATTTCCTGAACCATACAATTTGAATACCTCAGCTTATGAGCTAAAAACAGTTCCATTTTAGCCGTGTTACCAACAACGACTTTAAACGCCAGTTCAGCAGAACATATATTATACTTAAGGGATATGGAGCTGTCCATTCTACCTGCTTTGGTGCAAATGATGGTGGCGAGCCGCAGCTCAACTGGCATGCCACGTTTTATTTACGTCTATCAGATGCTCAGAGTTAAACTGCTCTGATCTGTAAAGACAGTGCACCAGCATCAGATGTGACGTCTCTGGCAAATACTCATTCAGCTGCATGATCTTCAGCTGTGAACACAGGTACCACTAAAGGATTGCAGAACCTGAGACCCTTATGAAATCAGTTTCTAACGAGAAATATGCACTAGTAGCCCGCTGGATATAATTTGGTAGTGCTTCTGTTCTTCCTTGCACAAAGGAGCAGATACTGGTCCTTCTGCGGCCCTGTCCAGGTGCCCTCATGTTACCACCCCATCTCCTGCTATCTCATCCAGACTCTTGAGAGTGTTTTAGGAGAGACTACAAACTTCACCCCGCGGGAGCCAGGAGAAGATGGGGCATGCCAGTCGAGCTGCATGGTCCTGGGCCGTGAGAAGAGGTCGCAAAAAAGACATCGCCCTGTCTCGTGACATCTTCTCCACACTCTTGAAACTGTGCCGGGAGAGAGAGGAAACCTGAATGGGCTGAAGGTACCTTCTCAACCTACCAGTAGTATAGATGTTTTATTTTCTTTTTGATCAATCTAGTTTTAATAGCTAAAAAGTAAGACAACTGTATTAAGTCTTTGGCTTTTCTTTAAAAATTTAATGTCTCAGAATCTGAAGATGACAAATAATCAGACTTTGTAATTCAGGTTTATTTCATCATGATTTTGAACATTACATCATTATGTTGACTACATTGTACAAGTACATGCAATATTCAGTAAGTAAGAGAGCAGTTTCTGTGATAAAAGAGTTCAACTGGTGAAACGGCTGTAAAGAGTGGATGTGGTACCACAGGAGTTTTTGTCAAATTTTCTTAATTCCACATAGAAAAATTTGAGTGTTCTTTTCTTTCAACTTCAAATATACATAGCTTAACAAGAAAGCAACAAAATTATACATCTGGATTAAAGGCGGTACAAAAATAATTCCTCTAGAAACATGTTTGTGGAGCATACCACAGCAAAAGCTCCTCTCACCACTGAGGAAAAAAAACGAAGCCCTGCCGGGGACACTGTTCCTCAGATGTTTTCATCTCACTTTGGAGTTTGGTGGTTAGACTCTTCTACACATGGATACTGAAGGTGTTAGGTTTCTAACAACTGCTGCCACTCATGCTCTAAAGCTGTGAGTCTTTGAAGCGGGAACAGCCGAGCAACAGTCACTCTTGTGCTGGCCTCAGTTGGCCTGCTGGCGCCCAAGCCTGATGTCATAGGACACTATGTGGAAGTTGTCCCAGGCAAAGAGCTTCCTCTGAGCCAGGCTGTAGTCGATCATGCTGTTGTAGCCGTACTTGTTCTTGAAGGGGATGGCCAGGTTCTTCCCCTGGCTGGTTTCGGTGTCGTACATGTAGTTGATGACGGTTTCACGAGATGTATAACTAGCCACGGTGTACAGCTTTCCACAGATGACGAAAGAGTTGGCCACAGAGTTCTTCCTGATGTTGGTTTCCCAGCTCTTCTTCACCCCCAGGCTTTCTGGGTCCAGCTGTGAGATCACAATTGCTCCCTTGGCCTTATTGGTGGAGTAGACAGCCCACAGTCCATTCTCATCCACAGACATGTCGATGTCGGTGTAGCCTCCCCAGGAGTATGGGAACTGGCCATGGAAGCCAGCGTGAGGAAGTTCACGGCGGGCTGCAACGCTCTCAGAGGCCAGGTCGTATCGGATGAGAGTGCGGCTGTTGCGTCTCTGATAATACAGGGAGCCTCTATACAGAGTGGCACCAGTGCTCTCTAACAGCTCCGGCAGCAGCAGGACCTACCGGGGAAAACAAGAACAATAATCAAGAATTAATAAAGATCAAAGACGTGTTTCATCCTGAACATCAACCACGTGACACCTGCCTTGGATGGGAAGCCTTTAGAGAGTTGCTCCAAGTCCTCATACCCAAACATCTGCCTGACCTCAGCACCAATGGCATCGATGCGCCAGAGCATGTTGGGTCCGTAAGGAGAAACAGCTTCAGGGTCCTGCATCCAAATACCATATTTACCCGCTATATTATCAGCTTTCCTGTGAGTTACCGGCTCACCAACTGAAAGAAGCTCCCCACATCCTGCAAACAGGAAGGATAGAAAACAGCTCACATTATTATTTCTCAAAAAACACAAATGTTCCCTGACAGTTAAACATTTAGGCCATAGGACCATTTAAGGTGATACAAACAAGGAGATCTACATGTGCATGACTGAGAGGTGATGATGGGAATCTGATGGAGGTCATTGTTTCTCCTCATGGAAGCAGACAACAGGTCTGGAGATGCTGCTCGACAACTTTATGTCCAACTTTGCCTGAGTCACCATGACCAGAGCGGCAGCAGCTGTAGTACGACTCATCCTGCGCGGGAACTCTCTGCTTCTCTTATTTGGAAAACGATAAGGCAGGCTGTATATTTACCACTTCCTTAAATACACCCTTGCTCTCAGGTTCAGGAAGTAAAGCCGGATTTAAGGTTAGATAGCAGTATGTCTTATAAATATACCCATTAGCGTGGCCTCATCTGAGATCAAATGACTAGCTGTGTTGACTGCATGTGTATTTTCATGATGTCCATGAAGAAAAAACTACCCCCGAAATGAGCGGTGACGTGGCTTTGGCTTGTCCTCGCTAGAGGTGCTTTCCCTCTACATTTAGGAGACAAATATGAACCTCAGGATTGCACTCATACCTACAGACAGGCATGACTGTGGTATTCTCACCCCAAATGCCCCAGTATTAATAGTAGTATTTGCTTTGAGACTGTCAGCAGAGGTCGGGGGGGTGAGTGTCATGTTTGGCAAGTCAGATGGAGGACGGGGAGGAGGGTGAAAAGGGAGGGAGGGAAGCAGGAGCTGTAAAAACTGGACTTTAAAGGGTCGTACTGGTGTGTTTGTACTATAAACCGTATAAAAACGTAGTCATGGTGACATCATCCACCTTGTTTTTCTGGAGTTGGGAGTGACCGTGTTGGGATGAGAGGGTAGAGTGCTACAATATCAACTAACTCCAGTAATCTACTGTATAATCTATATGGGTGTGTTACACAGACACAAATACCTGCTAATTACACTAGAGTCTCACAAAAGTGGTGCACAAGATGTGCTGTACCAGATGGATATTTTCCCAACACCAGGATCTCATAAGTAATAAAACGGCAATAAAAGTGAAATAAAATAAGAGTTTGCTGAGTACAGTAAGTATAAGTATTGTGGTATTAAAACTCTTCAAAAGACACAAACATGTTCAAGGGGTCCAGTTTAGGAGCTCGTAAAACACCAGGCGAGGTTCAGTGGACAGGTCTAGGCCGCACCCCTCATCAAAATCCAAACAAGTAAGTTATTTTAAAGAAAACCACTTTTTAAAGCGTCCGCCGTACAACTGTTAAATATTTGTGTACTTGGCTGTTTTATTCGTGAAGTTAAAATGAGTCTGTGCGAACTGACTCGGCTTTGGAGTCAGACTGAAGCAGCTGTTGGAGGGTCTGCGGTTGGTTTGTGCATTTGAACCACTTCTCTGCTTTGGAGCGCCCCTGTGTTCACATCAGCAGCCAATCAGGTGTGTAAAATCACTACTCCATTTTGCATCTAGCAGTTCAGTACTGCACAACATACATTTAATTGGTGTGTATGGGCAATAGGTATCTATTGGTCTCTATTTATGATTCCATAAACAGCAATAAGCCTCAGTTCAAATACACCATCCAAATGGGCCACGTTAGACACAGATACCTGTGTTGTCCTCGTTGCCACCTGGAGCAGGAACCTCTGTCACCGCAGCCTTCAGCTCCTGAAAGCCCGGAGCTCCATGCTGCCATGCTGAATCTGAACAGAGAGAGATGTGGGGTGAGCTGAAGAAGATACAGGAGACAGTGAAAGTTCTGCAGCAAACTCATCTCACCTCTCAAATTGCTGCTGTCTCCCTGCCTGCTGGGTCTGGTCATGAGGTGAGACATCGGATTCGACCCTAAACACAGACGGGAACATCGTGGGCTTTTGTTGCACACTTTTCTTGTAGCCCGCTCCAACTTGGAGAGAGTTTACGTATGCCCAAATATGTCTGTGGCATCAATGACAGCAGAAAAGAAACACCCCTAAATGGATTCCCAGCTGCTCTGGAGTCAGACAGTCGGTAGATTGACCGACCATAACACACACATACATAACACACACACGTCAACACACTTGACACCCCGTTCCACCCCACCTTCAGCTCAACTTCAACCCACTTTTGCTGTTCTGCCCCTATATCACTCTCTTCTCCCTTTCCTTTCCTTTGTCTCCTTCATGAAATCCTCAAAACTAAACAATGTCAAACAATAACTGGAAACTGTGTACCCCTCAGAAACCTGAAGACGTAAACATGGTGATGTTTACAAAAGAAAAAATGATACGCCGTCTGGGTCTGGGTATGGCCGTCCTCTGGGACTACTTACATGAGTGTGAGCATGTGAAAGCCGTGCTGTGCATAATCAACCCTAATGATGTAGAGAACGTTTTCATCTGGAAGCTGATTCATGATAAAGACGGGAAGAAGGACGGTAACGTGGGAAATGACGAACAGTTGTTTTGTAAAAAATGTTCCCAAGAATGAAAGGTTTTTAAAGCAGAAGCATCAGCTGTGATTTACCTGTAGCAGGAAGTTTAATGTCTCTCTCTGCTCTGAGGTCCAACGACCTCGGCTGTTTACCTGCGATTTATCATCATCGCAGGTAAACAGTCACATCCTCCTACTGTCTTTTCCCTGGTGTGTATGGCAGTGATTGCCATATGGGCCCTCACATCCTGCCTCTTTGTTTGGGATGTCACTGAGTAAAATACCATAAACCTCAATAATTTCCCGCAGGAGGATTTATGTGAGGACAGAGGAGTCTAATTGACTCCAGCTAACAGACTTCAGCTCGGCTGCTGTAAACATTTTGCATCTGGATATTTATTCTTCCCGTATAATCATCAGTCAGTGTTTAAAGTATACCATACAGCAGTTTTTTTTTTAAGCTGTAGTCCCTCTACCTATAGCATGTGAAGCCCTGTGCCCGAGACATCTTACAAATATTATTTACTACTGCAAATCCTGCTGGCTGCACATTCAGGAAGTTAAACTCTTCTAAAAGCCAATGAAGCCGGCTGTGTTTTGGTGCTTATTCCTCTCCTTTGACTTCAAACTAAAATAACTTTTTTTTTCTATATAAATCTGACCTCTACAGCTGCTGGTTTTCTACTGGCTGATTTTCTTGTGATCTCAGTTCGGCTGTCTACCTTAAAAAGGAAAATTGCCGTGTCTTCTCGGTTTGTGTTATCACTTCCTGTGTAAACTCAATCTTTATCTAGGTCTCTTTATAAGACCTAGAATAACATTACACAGTGCAGCTCGTATATTTTGAGTGGCAACTACTACTACACATCATAACCACTGCATGGGTTGTAAACAATAAAAAAATGTTCCTGTCAGAGTTTCCTTACTCCTAAATACAACCTGGTTTGACATTTATCTCTTCTCTCCTCCTGCATGTCTTCCTCAGACCCTGATCTATTCGACATCTGCCTGTCACCCTGAGGGAGCCTCTCTGTGTATTTCAGTCTGCAGGTGCAAACATGAGGAGCTCAGCAGATAACCTGGGGTATGCAGGAGATAGAGCTTATAAGCTCTCCTGATGCACAGGGAGTACAGATGTCTGGCATGAATTAGAAAGGCAGGATTTACTGCTGATGGCAATCTCAGCCTTTAAAGCAACTCACGATGAGAGCCAGGAGGGTGGACGGAGCGATGACTTAGGAAAAAAAACAGAGGGTCCTTACCTACAAGATATGGTGGCTGAAAGGCCGCGGTTGAATGCCAGTTATACTTGTGTTTGGCCACTTATAACCTCACTGGCTCTAAGTTACCTTCTAAGCTCTGTGGAGCCCTCTGACCCCTGTTCTTGGCCACAGACCCACATCCCCAACAATCTCAGCCCACCAGCTATCATCAAAAGCCCTCAGATGAGATCTGGGCAAAGGAACAACCGCTTCCAGAGAGTGCATCACATTTCAGTCCCCCTTCCCTCCCCAGCGGAGCTATTCGCACGCTGCTTGCCATGCAGAGGGAAACACCAGTCATAAAGAAAGCAGCCTCTGCCCATAAATACTAAGCTGACCCTCTCCGGGCTGCGTGTTTATCATCCCTAAATGCAGTGCAGGAAGTGGGAAGCACAGAAACCTGAGCTGAGTGTGTCTGCAGACTAAAGGGGCAACCAAAACATTAACACACAAACAGGTGTGAATCATTAAAACATGGACACATTTTTTTACTTTTACTTTAAGACGATTTGAGCAGTGACCAAAAACAGACATCCACATTATCCACATGCATGAGCGGTGCTTTGTGCAGCTCTACATTAAAGAATCTGTTGTGTCATCCCTTCACTGCTTGGATGAACTCAATATTCTTCATTCAGTCACTCATTATATATTTCAACTGAAAGATAACCTGTGTGCAGACAGTAGCTCCTTATGTTGTGCATCTCAATTTCTGATGTAGATATAAAATAACCTTTTAATTTGATTATAAAAATAGGATATTGTCAAGTAAAAATATTCTTTTTTTATTTGAAAATGTTATTAAATGTTGCACGTAAAGTATGTGGTTTTCCTCTTACCACCACCAGGTCTTTTGGAGACCCTGTCCTGCAGAGTGGGGCTGGGTGGGACCATGGGTGTCTGTTGAGGACAGGGCTTGTTCCTCAGCCTCTCTGTCTCCCTCCTCATCTCCTCCATTCTAAGCTGAAGCCCATTCAGTTCCCTCTCTAGGCGCTCCTTTTCGCTCTGCAGCAGGTTCCTCTCTCCAACGGCCCGGTTCAGTGCCTCCTGCAGCTCAGACTGAGCTCTGGCTCCAGACCCTTGTTGAACCCCTGGGAGCCGAGAGTCCCCTCCACTCAGCTGGGACACCAGGACCTCCAGTAGGCTGAGTCTGGCCTTCAGTCCTTCCACCTCCGGACCTCCAATTTGTGGGCAGCTGGACTCCACAGGGCTAGGTACGGTAAAGGTGTAGTGGCATCGCCCACCTCGGTCATTTCCCCTCCACAGAGTAGCTCTGTCCTGTGCCTCCCCTCGCGCCAGAAGACCGCATAAACAGAATGAGAGAAGAAAGAACATGTTTGAGACAGCTCACAGTTAACTCCAAAAACTTTTTCTTTCTTCTGCCCACTTTTGGATTTATTGTGGAATTATCCTCTAAACCCTTACTAACTCCTAATTTCAACTGATGGCTTTCTTTTTTTTTTTCTTAGTCTTCCCTCAGGTATTTCCTCTATTTCTGCAGTCTTGCCCCTCTCCTCCCACTCTTGCTCTCTCCTCTATAAACAGGTCTCCAACACTGAGCTCTCCCCGACAGCTCACAGATATTTATACATTCTGGAGGGGACGAAAGGAGGGAAATGAAAAGGAGATGAGAGGTGTAGAGGAGGGAGGAAGAGGAGGGAGGGAAGAAAAAGAAAGTAAAGAAACACTGGTTGTTTTCAGAGAGAAAAAAAAGTCATTTGTGCACAAGCTGTTTATGCCTTCAAGGATTCACAGATTTAGGAATCAGATGTTACAGCTTGCTGTCTTTTCATTATTTTTAATTACTGCTTTAATTATACCTTTTATTTGTAAAAGCCTCCAATAATATACTTCATTCTGTGTGTCTAAGGTTTCCCTGATGTTTCGGTCCATAATAGAGGAGAAAGCCTGTCCTTGTTGGATACAATTACCTTCCGAGAAGCCAGTGTTGCCTTTCATATTGGAAGAGGGGGGGTGATGCAATCGGCCAGTAAGAGCTGTCATCACGAGTGGTCGAAGGTTAAAAGTCCTTTGACAACTGGATACCTGACGTTGATCCCCGTGAGTGACATTTCCCAGCTCTCCTCCTGTCACTTTTTGCCTTAGTGGATTTGTTTCTGTCTTTTCTGACACACTGCCTGTATGACTGTAGTGACTCACTCCCACAGTTATCAGATACAAGGATCGCTTTAGAGAGCCAGAATAAAAGAGCTGAAAGAGAAACAGTCCAGTTGCAGATAAACATACTTTCCAGTCTGAACTAATCTGTACAGCTCTCAGCTTACCTTCATATCCTGCCTGTTTGCATTTCTTGAATCTCCCCTGGCTCCTTTCCTACTCCTCTTATTCTCATGCCTCCTTAACTTTCTATGTTCACAATTCATGACCCCAATCATTGACCTGTCAGGTCACTCTGATGCCTAAATCATCTACTTTAGGGAAAAGAGTGAAAAGGAGAGCAGGTCAGCTGGAAGGTAAACAAGATAAGACATGCAGATCCCTGAAAACAATACTTGCATGTGCAAGTAATACTGCTTCTGGTAATACTTACTTGACAATTACTTAACAATTACTTATGCAGTATTGTTAGATATTAATTTCAATAATACTTTCCAATAATTTAAACTAAAGAGAAGTTTAAAGGTGAAATGAGAAAAACCACAGGTAAACATTCATGAGGAGGATTAAAATAAAGAGCAAACCACTGACACTATGATCATTCTCAGATGAAGAGGGTGCGTGCTTGTTAACTGCTGGTTGGCATATTGTCCATTCTAGTCTCTTGTGGGTTTAATTCACTTTTATATGACTCATAAATTCGTCGCTATGCCCGGAATCTGAAGTCATCCAATATCAGCACCTTACAGAGGACCAAAACATCCTCGGCTGCCAATGTGGGAGTGTCTCAGCAGGGGGAATGGATCTTTTCTCCTGACCAGTAGCAAAATTCAAAACTCTAAGCTTTAACTTTTGATTGCAGTTACTCCAAATTAATTAAGACACTTGACAGGGCAGCAATGCCAGGAGACTACAGCCTCTGTGGTTACCACCGAGCAACATGCACCTTTATCACCACAGCTTTAACAACATTCAAGCAAGTGCATGAGATGAAATGACCTCTTCCTCTTCAGAGCTGAAATAAAGTCCCCCCCAGCCCTACTGTGTGCATCACTAATGAGCATGAACTGGAATGCCATTTGCGTATGATCAATAAAAGGCAGGGTCCCTATGGGCCAATTTAATTTCTCCTCCTTCAGAAGAGTTGGGTAATGCTGGCTGAGTAAAGGGCAGAGCTGTCAGTGTGTGTTTGCGTCTACTGTCCAGGGAACGAGAGCAGCAGGTCTGTCAGAACAATAACACCTCACCAGCTCCGGTCCCTCCAACTTTAATGCCATCATGGGACTCCAAACTGCCAGTAAAGCCACAAGCCAATAAAACTGCCGGGTAATGAGAAGAGATAAAAGGACTTTGCAGGCTCTGAGAGAATGAGGATAGTTAAGAGTGTTTCAAAGTGGAGGTATGGCATGAGAATGACTTTTTCCCCTCTATACATTTTTACCATACTCCTCTCCTTTCTCCCTCCATCCATACTCATCTATTCTGATTTCCTATAAGACAGTGTACTAGTTCAGACCACAGCAAAGCAGACAATCGCCCTTTAAAATCATTTTATTTCAGAGCAAAAATAGGATCACAGTCTTCCAATGCAATGACAGAGTATTATACATCATTACAGAATCAATATTTACAGCCAAAATAAATATAAAAAAACAAAAACATGTAGACTTAATTCCAGTTACACCTATTCTTGTTTCACAGCTCAGCTTCCACCACATAACCCCCCCACCCCCACCTCACCCATAACGTACCCATACAGTGAACCATACAGTCCCTTCAGCGATGACGGGAACATCAGCAGCTAAACACTTGAACGAATAAGAAATCAAAGAGTGGAGAAAAAGGAAAAGACAGAAGCAGCATATAAACCAAACAGAACCATCTGCAGCGTGAGAGATGATGTAATGTCACAAGCAGGAAATAAAACTTGACAGCTGTGACCAAACAGGCCCAAAGCTCAGCATCTGAGAACAGAATGGTAAGGAGACATTCATAACCTTGGTGTTTTGGTTTGACATGGTTCTTCTGTGCACTCTAACAATCTACGGTGATGTTTGTTACAGAGCAGGTTGTTGCATGAATACATGTAGTTCCTTTTTAGTCTCTTGCTTCTGTGAGAATGAGGAAAGATACCTGAAAAGTGAAAGCAGTCAAAGCCACTGAAATGATTAAGAAAGAAACACCACTTTAGACTCCACAGATGAACCTCAGATGTGCTCCCGCCTTGTGATGGGCAAAAAATGTGCTTTCATTCACCAAGCGTTCCC
>VOQK01006276.1:45713-56371 GCA_015052645.1 Benitochromis conjunctus
CCCAGTACATCGATCAGCCAACACATTAAAACCACTAACACATGGTCTAAATACAGTCAAACTGATCAGCTTGTTAAAATGCAGTTGTTTGCTAGGAAACCTTGGGTCCTGGCAGTTAATCATTGTGTTACTTTCACACCTTAACACCCTGCCTAAACACTGACGCCAAAAAAAAATCACAACCCCATAGCAGCCCCATGCAGGACATTAATCCCCAGCACACTGCACAAAATCACTCAGGAACAGCTCAAGAAATACAACAACAAGTCCGACTAATGCAGGCCCTACCCTCCATAAATCAAGTCCCACAGGATACATGCTACAACCAGTCACAGTTACAAAGGGCTCCGATATTGGGCTGTAGCATGATGACTGAACAGCAGAACAAAAGCTGAATCTTTGCTGGCCAAAGCCCAATAAAAGCTCCTTCATCTGTTCTAAGAAGAGGTTGTTAGTGACGCCCCAAAATAAGCACATCGCTAAGATTCTACATCATAACTGGAGGAGCACATAACCAATGTACTAATAAGTTGTGTTTAAACACACTGCCTACCTACACAGAGCTATGTGACTACTAATACAGACACCTGATGTGTTTTCTTGTCTTTTTTCCAAGACAGGCTTTTAATCGCTTGGTCTCAATACAAACCCAAGCTTGTGTTGTATGACTGACTGAATTCAGGAAGACCTTTCCCCAGATTTTGTTTTCCAGTCTGGTGCAGACTGGATGCCTTGTTATTACTGGCCAGGTGGGCAGTCGTCACAGTGTGCAGCAATAAAAGTTCATGTCTGTTGATCTAAGAATGTTGTGTGTGAGAGCAGCCACTATATTACACAAGCCACTGGAGTGAAATGATTTCAGAGCAGGACGATCCGTATGCTACATCACTACCCTCACCTATGGTCACGCTCTTTGGATAGTGACTAAAAGAATGAGATATCTCCCTTACAGATAGGGTGAAGAGTGCAGTCATTCAAGAGGGGCTCAGAGTCGAGATGCTACTCCTCCACATCAAAAGGAGCCAGTTGAAGTGGTTGGGATGCCTCCTGTGTGAGATTTTCCAGGCATGTCCTGCCAGAAGGAGGCCATAGGGTAGGCCCAGGACACACTGAAGAGATTATATCTCTCAGATAACCAGGGAATACCTTAGTGTTCCCCTGGATAAGCTGGAGGACTGGGATAGGAAGAGGGAGGTTTGGGTGTCTCTGCTTAGGCTGCTACCCCAATGAACCAGCACCGGATAAGTGGAAAAAATGGATGAATGGATGGACAGTCAGTATGCTGAGAATCCAACATAAAACTGTACAGATCACATAAAAAAAAAAAGGATGGGACAACCTGTCTGGCATCTTACGGTGAATTATGCCACAAAATCCCTGCAGTGATGACAAGTCTGAACGACTGCTGGCTTTAATCAGGGCAAAAGGCACTCTGGTGTAAACTGCTAATTATAAAGAATAAGCGAGGACAGCTGCATTAAATTCTCACAGGAGACGAGGACGAGTCCGTTTCTTATTGGACTGAAGGCAGTTGGACTTTATCCACTGCTACTAGAGACTACACAAGAAAGGTAATCGATATTAAAACCCAAAAGTGTGAAATTTTTATGAGAAAGATCAATTACATTTGAATTTCATTATCTTAGCAGTAATGAATGCATTCACCTTCTAATAACTGTGACACCTATGGATGCACTGTAGTGTCAATTCTGCCAGTCAGTGTCAGAATACAATTTATTCTCCTGTAAATAAAATGGCATCTGCAAAGAATCTGTGGGAATGGTGGCCATATGATCATAAAATACTTTATAAGTTAAGGCGCTAACAATCTCCCTCTGTACAAACTTCGTTCCTTCTTTCCATTCGAGACAGCAGACGTGACGGAAACTGTTTGCAATTATTGTAAGACAGGAGGCCGGGCGCTGAAGGAAAAGCATGGGAGGTTATTTTGTTATGCAAGCCTCCCAGTAAGCCTTGCTTTGATCTCAGCTCAACACAACAGCAAACAGGATAACACAGAGGAAAGAGAGGAATGAACACAATAAAGAATAAGAGGGAGGACAGGGGAGGTTGAGGTGCGTGGGACGAGATGATCAACCTGATGAGGACCAGACATTTGGCCATAGCTGTTTCTAAAGCTTCACCCCTTAAAAAAAGTCACTTTGTTTCTCTCCCCTTATTTTTGTTGTTTATTATGACTAATCTGACAAATTAACTTGGAAAACTCTACATGTGATACAGGGCGTTTTCCTGGCTCAGGATGGGCTCAATCAGCCAATCCACAGTAAAAGTAATGTGTTACCTTATGAGACAGAGACCAACTCATTTTACTGTTAGATTGAACTGTTATCACCCAACATGTCTGGTACCCTCTTGCCCAACATCTGAAGGAACAGGCTCCATCTCTCTCCAACCGTGAATGTAAAATCATGTAAAATATACTACATGTCCTACTTTACTTCTCTAACTGCACATGCAATTAGTTGCAAAGGCAGAAGCCAAACACCACCTCCTCCATGTCTATTTGTGTCTCACCCTCTCGCTGCGAATGGATCCCGTGACCTCATCGTCGTTGAGGTGTCGTTTAAACTTCGGTGGCATGTTGTCTTCAGGCTGCTCCTCCCGGTCTGGCTCCCTCTGTGGGGCAGGAGAAGACAAATCATCAATGAAGCTTTACCGCACTGAGGGAGAACTTAAAACACAGTTAGATACCTGGATCGAGAAGATTCCAGTATTGGTAAGAGGAAAGGAGTTACAGACAGAGTTTACAAACACACTGAGAATCTAAACATTATAAATAACCAAATATGAATTCACAGTCCAGCAGTACAACTCTGTTTAGCCATTTAATTTCACTGTTCACTACACTATTTCTGTTCTGGATATACTGAGCCACTTTAATGTAAGACATCTGTATTCTATTTTATTCATCTGAGCCAGTTTACTTTGCATAGCCTGTTTACTGTATCAGGTTTAGGACTCTCAAGAGTGTAGCTCAAGATAACTGATTTTTGCAGTCCCTAAAGTAATTGGATGTGATGTTGGATCTGATATTGAGTTTCCAGCTTCTCATATACAAGACACATAATATTCTTTAAAACAGTCCAAAAACAGATATCTTATGAAGCTGTTTTAAATCCAAATCCTTCTGGTGGAGCAGGTGTTGAGTCTCACTAGATATGAAAGGAAATGTCATCATTGCTCACCATGTAACACGGAAATGGAAAACATGCTGTTCTTCCAATTGTGCACCCCGGAGTCTGTGTTTGGGTGTTTCATGCTCCAAAGAGCGAGACAAAATACACACAGATGCCTCATTAAAGGGCCTCTGTGACACTGAACTAAACAACATGTGACCCTCAGTGGTAGTATAATCACAAACACACACACAGAGCCTCTGTTAAAACAACAATACAACTTATACCATTGAATCCAGCTAGTTCTGACACAGTGGCTTTCTCAGATTCCTTTTCTGGCACTGCAGCTGGAAAACTGGGCCTTTCAGCGGTCAGGAGAGGAGAAGGGCTTTCCAGTAAACAGAGAGAAGAGAGGCAGGGGACAGATCTGAAGCAGGAATAGTGTGACGAGAAAGAAGCCAGAGTCACATCTATGTAACATGTTAAGGCTCCAGCAGGAAAGCAGGAAGACGTCTATTTCAAGAGTCAAGTTTAAAGGTAAAAAACAACAACAACAGAAAAACAGAAAGAAAAGCAGTGATTTATTACATAAAGCAAATGTTTGATTTCAAATTGGAACAAAAGACCTGTGCTTAATGCTGGCTGTTGATTATTAATGACCCTAATCAATTCATTGATTGCAACTTTAAGCAAACAGACGCAGAATGAAAAATCAATCCCACAATCAATTTCTATCAAGGGAGGAATACCAGATGAGTAAAGCTTGGCTATCTGCGGCCGATTTCCCCCCCTTTTTTCTCCATTAAGAGTAAAGTACTAGCTTTAAGGATCCATCAGTTTAGCAAAAGAGTAAAACTGAATCAACAAGCTCCCAATCTCATAAGCTAATTAACGTTATATCACAGCCGTTAACAACTTTAGCAGGTCGAGCTGTTTGACAGCCTAAATCTTGGCAATTAATATTCCTTTCAAAAACATTAACAATAAAGTTTCAACTCCATAATACGAAAAAGAATTTAAAAGCTACTATAGCTTTGTTACATTCTTCTTTATTATTTTACCCGTGTCAGACAGGCCGCTTAGCTACCGAGCTAAGCTAAGCTAAGGATGCTAACGCGGCTACCTGCTGTTTTCCACAGGATCCGCCACTCGAAGCCGGTAAACTCCTCCACACAGAAACTCGGAGATTAACACGAAGGTTTAAGGCGACTTTACGGATCTGTTTGAGTCATCTCAGAGGCTACCAAGGACCATGAAACACGCTGATCATTGTGGATGCCAGCTCTCCTCTTCCTATCTTTGCTCGGTCTGAATCAGCTGACCAGGAAATCAACACAAACAGCTGGAGGAGGAGGAGGAGAGAATGCTGCAGATGTTTGACGGCCTGCGGAAAATGTTTTGCCTTACCTTCTTTTATGCAGTAAATATCCCACTTCTACACAGAAATATATAAAATGCAGAATATAATAATAATCATCATCATCATCATCATGATAAAGCAATTTTCAGTGTATTAAGTAGCCTGCTTTGACTTTTATCACAGGCCTGCGTGTTTTTACAGTGTTTTATGAGGTTTTCATTGTTTACTAAAATGTCTTCTTCCACCTTATTTATACATATGTACATATGTACTTTTTAATCAAATGGGATCAAAATCATATATTTTTGGAAAAGAGAAAAATCTGTAGATTTATAATTTTTAAGTTTGCAAAACCGTTTCTGTCGAGGTCTGCCACACCTGTAGGTGGCAGCAGCGTGTTCGTTACAGTGGCAAAAAAAAACCCCACACACAACAAGAAGAAGAAGATGAAGTTTTCACCGGAACCACATTGAGCGTGCAGCGGGAGGTGAGTTAGTGAGCTGCGGGTGTGTGTTTACAAACTTCTTTATTCCTTTTTTAATTTTGTTTATGTGGGTGGGGACGGTCTCACCTGTGCTGTTTCTTTGTGTTTACAGGCTTCACAGAGAAATGCAGAGTGCAGCAGGCAGCGCTAACGAGGCTCATCCTCTGTTTGGAGGAGCCCTGTCAGCTGTGATCCCCCACAGCGCCACAGACATCAGCGACCTGAGGGAAATCCCGGACAACCAGGAGGTGTTTGCCCACGCCCACACAGACCAGAGTCTGATCGTCGAGCTGGTGGAGTACCAGGGTCAGGTGGCAGACCAGGATGCAGCCAGGTACCACTTTGAGGACATCGCGGGAAGTAACAAAGCTCTGGAGCCAGGGGCTTTTGAAGTGACCAATGTTGTGGCTCTGCCCAAATCTGAGCTGTCCCTGTCACAGTGCAGCACTGCGTGGATGCTGACTGGGACACAGTGTGTCTCTAAGTTTAATGAAGAAGCAAGGAATTTAGTGACCCTCCACTTGGGCCTGTTCCGTCTGCCGCAGTTCTCCACAGATGTCCTCATAACGTTTAATGACCCGCAGAGTATCAGCCCTGAGAGCAGCAGTGCCTGTGCAGCGGGGACACACCAACAGCCCTGGATGGTGCAGGACTTCCAGCGCCTCTTACAGACTCTGACTCTGCATAACCCTGGGCTCTTCGGGTAGAGCAAGTCCACTTTAATGATGTGGTGTCTCTCTCTCCCTGTGGGACATTAACAACATTTTAAAAAAGCGGACTGGTTATAGATTATATTTTTATGTTTTATTTAAAGCCACCTTTCCCCCGTACCATAATGCAGTTTCTATCTTTAAAAAAGCTCTATGTGGGGGGAAGTCATTTGTGCTTTGTAGAATAACCTCATAGTAATTTTTTTAAAATCTTTCAATCACTTTAGTAGTTTATTACATATTTTAAGAACATTTTGTGCATGGCATCAATGCTATGGTCTGTTTTAGGTCTGAGATATACTCAGGTGTATGTTTTGATGAAATAAAGTTTTCAGAGAGCAGCAGCCATGCTTCTTCCCTGAAACACAGGAGTCCCTGTTATGCTTTGTTCTATTTAAAAACCTAAAACTAAATACGACGAGAAGAAGGCTCTCACTATTGGTTTAGTTTTATTTAAAGTTCAAATGCTTGGTGTGTACCATGTGACTATGTTCTGTAGTAAATCTCACATTTTTAATTAATATGAGCAAATTATCGTTCATTGAAAGACATTTTTCTTTCTACATAAAGGTACAGTTGGGTCTTGAAATGTTAACAAGGTATTAAGATTTCCATAATTTTGCCAGATGTGAAAACATCCAAAGCTATTAAAGTGCACATTTTCAACTGTGCTGAAACAAAACTATTTTATTAACTGTTAAAAAAATTAATGACTTTATTATCTGTCCATGTCTGGGACTACTTGTTTCATTCTCTCTGTATTTTACTCCGAAACACTGCCGCATGTTTTATGCAGACCTATTTAATTTATTTAATTTAACTTTTATTTATACAGGTAGTCCTATTGAGACTCAATGTCTCATTTACAAGAGAGGCCTGTTTCAGACAAATATATTAAAATTACAGCAATAAGACACAAGTGAATTGCAAATGACTAATGAAGCGAAATACCTTAGTATTAGGTATAAATCACAATCTTCCCCTTAGGACTACTTGATTTTATGTTTGTAACACTCAGCTTCTGATATGCTCTTTATACTGGCTGTTCTTACAGTACAGTGGTGATAAAAGTAGTGCCAAAAGTCAGTGTGCAAGTCAGAAGGTTATGGCTGAAATTTGATCCCAGCATCCCTCTGGAGAAGTTAAATACAGGCAATATTCATGGAGCCCTCTGTGGAGACACAGAGGGCTCCATGGTTTTGTTATAAACAGTGAAAATGGAGAGGACCAGTCCCAGCAGGAATATGTATTAGGTCAACTATTTCCATCATGCACACCAGTGGCCTCATGGTGGACTAATTCATTAGTCTGAACCCTGAATTCCTTTGGAGACACTTCATTCAAGAGTGAGTTTGGTCAAACCAAATTTATAGAGTGGAAAATGGCCTCTATTAAGTGTCCTTTTGAAGTCACATTTTTTTAGATTTCAGCATTGTAAGTCATATGGTGTATAATCAAAGCCTTTTCCAGGTACACGTGTTATTGTTTGAAGTAAAAATTACTGTTTTTAACTTGAATCTGCTGTTAGATAAAACTCGTCGCAGCAGGAGAACTCAGGTAAGTCGTGCATAACAAATAAAATGAAGTAAAGTCTGTCTCCCCAGCGCCACATCAAACCCTCCTCCTCTGGCACAATCGGGACTGATTAAGAATCTCATAAAGTCAGGCATCCTTTCCTCTCAGTGATCCCTGAGCAGCACATTCCTTCATTGACCAAAGCATACTCACTATTAAAACAGCAAGTTTCCTTGGATAAGCATTGTGTTGGTTCTGTTTGTAATAAAGAATGAAAACATCCTGTGTTTCCCCGTGAGGGCTTTCGGGAAAGGTATTTGATTTGCAGGTCATGTCAGGAGCCACTTTTCCAGCTACCATGAACTTTCAGTGCCTGGAAAAAAAGCCCATTACTGGCTGGCTCCTGGGCGAGTTCTTTAGTCTGCAGGTTTTTGGCTTGTAATGCTTGTCGTATGCACATGAGTGAGAGTCAGTTTCAAAACAAAAGAACCCTTGTCTGTTTCTGCCATGGTAAAGGAAATTGAAATGTAAGAAATATAGTCACATTTTTCCTATTCCAGAAATCAGTATCTGTAATACAACATTTTTTTTAAACTGTGTCCAAAAACTTGAAACCTGAAGGGCCATTTGAGAAAATTCAGAAACTCTGACGTTATTAAACTCTATAGTTTGGATGGTACCAAGAGTAGACCCCTTTTTCTTGCAGACAGATTTTTTTTTTAAAGTGCTGCAGACGCTCATTAGTACAAAAACAAAAAATAAATGGCAGGAAAAAATGAACCACTTAACACATTATCAGCCAAAAACTGTGGACATATTGTATGTATCATATTAAAAACATGAATGTTGTTACTGTTAGCAGGCTTGGGTAGTGTATTGAAATATAGGTATCATGCCCTTATGATACCTTTCAAATGATCCAACATTCACACATGCAGCGGGGCTTCGATTAATGCTTCAGCACTTACAGTAATTGTTTTGTCTTTTACCTCTAGTAACCTGAAGTCTGGCAGGCAGACTTTGTATTCTGGGAAAAACTGGTAAAGTGTCCCCGACGAGAACAAAACAGCTCCATTTTCTTCTTCTTGCTATTTCAAATCCCCAATCAGAGTCCGAGGTCCAGGTAAACCGGGTGGTCCTGTGTTTGCACTTTTATTTCTGAAACTGTCACTTTTACTGATTATCACTGTAATTAACTAGATGAAAAACTTTACAGTGTACAGCTCTTCATGCAGGAAAGATAAGTGAGAACAATACACAAGTGTAACAAACACGACATTTAGTGTGTTGATTAAAGCGATTAAACATTTGGTAACAGTAGGCGCAGCACTGACACGTGCTTCTACTGCTGTGGAAGCATGCGTCACTGATTCAATAGATGTGGGAGATATTAGTCACAGGTGTATGCATAGTTCCTGCTTGGAGGCTGTCAGCTCATGGGTCATTTATAACCCAAGATTCCCTGTTATCACTGTGGTGTTTGTACTGAACACCCCGTGCTCCCCTTCGGGGACCCTCCCCTCTCTGGACTGCAGCCCTGTGCTTACCTCCCCATATCCAGGAGCCAGTCTCAGCCACAGAGGAGTCTGCTGCTCTCATCAGGACCCTGGAGCTCCTGTTTTTTATGAATTATGCTCTTCCTCAGTCTATCTTTGTCAGTCCTTGGAACCAAAAACTCAAAAGGTTGTCTCAGAGTATCCAAGAGGTTATATTTAAAGAGAAATGTTCACAGAGAATAATTTAGACGGGTGCATTTGTTCAAAAACATTTATTAAAAAATAAGAGAAAACAGATATTACTGTGGGTACGCATCAAAAACGTTTTATCTTTATCTATTTTTTCTGGGCTAACAAACAGTATGTTATTAAGAAATATTTTCTCTCTTTGACGTTGCAGTGTTATGCATCAAATATAAAGACTGAAGTTGGAGCAAAGGTTATCTTTAGTCTTCCTCCTTTTTCTTCTTGGTCTGTGGTGAGGTGTTGTTGGTTTGAGAGAAATACTCAGACATGGCAGCAAGCGACCGGTACCGGTGGGAGATTGAATTTTTGACTTCTTTGGGCAGTTCAGCATAGCTGCAGAAAAGTGAAAAGAAATTAGTTGTGAAAATTCTTATTTGATACAAATGTTAAATAATAACAGTAATACTTTATCCCAAGTGCACTGCATGAAGCAAAAAGGATTTGGTATGGTTGATAACACAGAGGCAGTGTGTTAACCTCTGGCTCCCCTTGTTGGTAGAAAGGGGGAAATGCAAATGGTTTTGCTTACGTTTTGTCATATCCATCTGGCTGGAAACAGGGATCCCAGCCAAAGTCCCGAGGCCCCCTGGGTTCTACAATGCACCCCTGAAAATACAGCAGGAGTCAATTTAAAATACACACACAAAAGCACAAACACCGGGACAGATTTATAGAGACAGACTGACCTCCGTTTTCCCTCTGAAGAGCTGAATGGGTTCATCTTTCCCAGCAGAGAATGCAAAAGTGCAGAGAGCCCATGCAGATTTATCCTCAAATCCAGCTAGAAGTTTGTACAAGCCTAAAACATATTTTTTTAAAAAGCTCAAAAGTTGACACTAGTTTATCTAAAGAAGCTCTGCATAATCCCAGAATGTTGATTCAGTTTATGTGAAGTGACCGTGCAACTTCTTCAGCGTCAGCTGACTGCAGGTTTATAAACAGATTTTAAATGTAACTATTAAGGTACTTCCATAAGAATGAGCCACACGATAGGGGATGAAAGGTTTCTCCAACTGAAAACAATCTGTCCAAATGAACTGAATCAACTTTCTGGGATTTCCTACCTGGATTATCAAGAATGCATCAAGCTCTGCATAGGTTTGTTTAAACATCACATTCTGGATAGAACTTATTTCTTTACTTACCTTCTGGTTTGAGTTTTTCCAGGAACCATTTGCTACAAAACCAAATATTTGTTTTTAAACTGACGCTCACAATGTAAGATGATATAATTGAATACATACTTTAGTTACTTTACTTACATGTAAGGACCAGGTAATCCCCCCAAAGCTCTAAAACATAGACAGGTGTCCTCTACTATTACTGGTCCATCAATCTGAACGAAAACAAGGGTTTAATACACTGTCTCGTTGGATTAATGTGTGTTATGGCAGTGGTATTATATTGTACCTGTCGTGCAGCCTCCTTACACTTCTGTATGGAGATCTCATCTGGCTCTCCCTGGTATTCAGGCACTGCATAAAGAAAGTTTTGAAGGAGCAATGACCACATGATTTTTAGTTATTTATTTTTCTTTAGCCAGTGGTTTGATACTCACAGTCGATCTTTTTCGCCACGAGTTTGTAGGGAAACTTGTCGCCCAGGATCTGAATGACCTGATGGATCACAAACAAGCAGCAAACATAAATCTTGTGAGGCCTTTTTGTGCAAACGAAACAAGAGATTTCTGGATTAAGTTACTGCCCCAGT
>VOQK01006278.1:26753-37420 GCA_015052645.1 Benitochromis conjunctus
AAGAGACAAAAAAACAAAAAACAAACCAAAACAAAAAAAAAAAAAGCCACCTGTCCACATGCTCCTGATCTGTATTTATTATCCACTGGACCTTTCTTGCAGCTGGAAATTTTGAAAATGATAGAAAAGAACACATATGCTCTGCTGTGCCGTGGCTCATGGTTCATGAAAATTAAAAAAGAAAACCAACTACTTAATAAATAATTGAGGTACTTGGATATCCAGCAATGCATCAGAATCTGGTTAATACTAGACACTCCTCACGGTCTACTCTGACACTGAGTAATATCTAATAAAGAAGATCCCACACATAAACACAATTTGTATTTTGGGGAACACAATATTGAATATTCAGTTGTAAATTAACAGCCCAAGACTATTTATCATAATGGTTGCTTGCAAGCAAAGAGACAGTATGTGGGAGGCTGCTGGCTGTCATCAAGCGTGTATACCACCGTTAAATAATAATCTTATTAACGGCTGTGATAAAATAGTAAGACATAACACATACAAATGCACATCTAACAGATACGCATTGTTTTTGCAGAGGCGTAAAGCACACTTTTGAGGATCAGTTGATAACACTGGGACTGCACGAGCAAGATCAAAACAAGAGCTAGCAGAATGTTGAAACAGGAGATAAAAGATTTATGTGGACCCTATCAATACTCAGTCAGCCGTCAGCCTGGTTGGCAGATAATGGCTGCAGTCTGCTACGCTTTGGTCCACATCTTGTTGGATTTCTGTTCATAGGGCTGTATCTCGCAGTAATGCGCTTTTATCAATAGTACTCAAAATTAATATAAAACAGCAATTGAAACACAACAAACAACAACAACAAATTTGGACTAATAATTGCACATTAACTAAATTAATACTAGCTAGAAAGAAAAAGATTCACAATTTAAGTACAGTAAAGACAGATTGACAGTAAAGAATAACATAGAGGAGAAATGCATCAAAATAAGTAATTACCAAGAGAAGAGCTGTGTCTGCTGTGGGGAGCTTTTTCAGTTTTTAAAAATGAGTCTTGTTTTGCTTTGTTTCTGGTCATTCTGTGACTGGAATTTCACTGTGGAAGAGGCTCAGGCAGCTCCACCCACACACAGCCACTGGGGTCCAGGTGGGGGTTTTTTCTCATGACAGAATCGTTTGTGTCACAAAGTCTAAAAGAATAAGTCCTAATGGAGCCACTGTAAACGTACACAAAGGCTCACTCTTGCAAAAATTACATTAGTCATTATACCATGAAACTGGTAGAAAACACAGTGCACTCTGACTGCACTTCCATAATAGCTCATTTTTAACTTCATACAAACTATATAAATCCTTCATTGCATCCATTCTCTGTTCCCTTAACATGGCTCTGATATTACCTACATGCCATCACATTATCATACTAAAGGAACACCAACCCTCTCCCACGCCCACCATGCCCACACACATAGGCATACTCTCTAACAGCTTCTACATGGCAGCCTGTGCCAGAGTTGTCTTAATCGACATTATTTCTCCCAGAGCCAAAATCACAAAGAGGAAAAAGTGATATTGTTCAATTATGAATCCCACGCATGTATAATAGATGGACTCTCACTTTTTTGTGTGTGTTCTTCCTTAGCAATTCTCAGAAGAGGGGCAGGAACCGGTGGGGGTGGGATGGGGGTCCTTTTGAGTTAGCCTCTTCCTCTTCCTGTGTGGAATAATGCTTGGCACACTCCCAGATGTCAGCACCTATTGGTGGCAGGCCCTGCTGAAGACTCTAATCGTGGATTGCAGGTGACTCCTCATGCAATCTTCTCTTTGTGGAGCCTCTGCTACTATGTTCGGAGCTCAAGGGCAACAGACAAGCTTCGGTCACGGAGAGTGCACACAGGCATGTCAGATGGATCTGTGCACTTGTGTGTGTGTGTGTGTGTGCATGTGTGTGTCTGTGTGTGGGAGGTGGGGTTAATGTCTGGTAGCCCATGAACATAGAGAGTGACATGGGCTTGGTTCACTAGTGAGACAGCAGGGAGTCAATGCAGGCAGGAATGTTGCTGATTTAGCCTTCCAGCATGACAGAGAATAGCAGACAGGAAACAGTTGTAGTTATCTTTTAAAAATCAAGATGGGGTTCCAAAAAAATCACAGTTATATAACATCTCAGAAATATTAACCAAAAAGTTTTTACATGTTTCCTTCAGTATTTGCTTGTAAGACCAATGAACTTCCACCCTGACAATGCCAGTCAGTGTTGCTTCACTGAGGCAATTTATTTAAGTAAATGTGAGATCAATACAGGTCCCACTAACACACAGCATAAATAGGCCTATGCATTAGCCTGTGCATTAGCCCACTGATGTGTCAGGGGTTTTTTGCGCAGCTTGTATTTACCTCAACCAAACATCATTAATCAACTTTTACTGAATGAGCATGGAGACTTCTTTTTTCTTGATGAAATGCCAACAAAAGAGAGAGAAAAAAATCTGCAATTTATTACATATTATCCGGGTGGACTGCTTGGTTCCCACAACAAAAGCCTGATTTTCACCCTTTCTTCTATGATTTTATCACATTCAATGAGCTATTAGCCCCAAAACATGTGCCCAGCCCAAGGCTGTTAATGTATTTAAACACTGGAGTCTGATTGGGTATTAACCACAATGTGGCCTATGTGGCCTTCACCAGGTCAGCGGGCACCAGGGCATCAAGACATTAGGGCATCTCCACTGGGGCAAACAAGGACTGAGCCACACTGACAGCTCATAGCAGGCGATGCAGGTAATTAAGGCAAAGCTCTGCAGTGGCTGCCGAGGGAGGAGAGGAGAGTATGGTGGATGGGGAAGTAGAAAATGGGGGTTGGATAGGGAGGGGTGGAGATAGGGTGGAGGACGGGATGGCCTCATGATGGCAGTGAGCAAGCAAGAACCCACCCCACCCCCTACCCTCTCCGCTCTTGCCCTAGGGGCTTACACAATGAGCGGTAAAGAGAAGCGCTGCACTGAGCTGAGATGCACTGATCGAAGAACAGAGTCCCCTCATTCTCCCAAATCACCGGCGCCTAATTTGCCCTCATGAATAATGTTGAGCGATGTGCTCAGTGCCATGCAGCCACTATGTAAAACCAATGATACCCTTCTCTGATGTCAACTCTCTGGAGAGTGCGCAAAGAATCACTGTGGAGTGGGTTAGTTGATGCATATGAATGCTCATTTACATAAGCGCTAACATAAGAGGAGGGAGTTCCTACATACTGTTTACTTTGAAGACATTAATCAGTTACATCACCAAGGCGGAAACGGACAAATGCTGCAAATAGACGGAGAGGTAGAGAGTAAATAAAGTTCTAGATACTGCCACTGATACTAACATGCAAAACCACATCAGGAGGAAAAAACAAGCATCTGAGATATTTATAATGCTCCATTACATTTCCCAAGTGACACTAGGTTGAAATGACTGCATTTACCTAATATTAGGTCACATGGAAATTTAAGTGTGAATCAGAGCTTAATGTAGACTCTAGTCACTTCCCAGACTTCTGGAGCCACAGAAGTCAGTTCACATAATGAGTTTTGGAGTTAACTACAATAAAAGTAGCCATCCATATCGATTCTACAAGCCACAACCCTGGTCCAGACTGAGTTATTTTAGTCTGAAACACAGATAGTCATGGTATTCAGTGACTCCTACTGAGTTCAGTAATACACACTTTTCTCCTAACATTTTTGTCGTTAGTAACGCCTTATCAAGCCATGAGATCTGAGTCCCACGTTCTTGTTCCACTTCAGGATAACCTGTGGTGATTCTTTAAACTTTCCTCAAACTTTTCTCTCTCAACTATAAATTTCTCAAGTTCTCTGGTTTACAAAAAGACAAAAAACAAACAGGGACAATGAAGAGCTGCAAACCTCCAAGCTAAGGAAGAGCAGTAGCAGGGAGCATCTCTGCCATTAGCCAACGTCCTTGTTGAAGCTACATGGTAGCCATCTTGGTAACAACACCAGGGACCACCAATTCAAATGTTCAGTTACTTTGCCCTAATACATTGTTTAAAAAACGTCTTTTTCTCGCCATAGGATATAATTCTTTCAAGCATGTGCAAACTTTCAGGACATTATAGCTTTACTGTGGCTCAATCCAGAGTGCTGACATGAAGGATCAATATCCTTGGCTCATCCCACCAAAGCACTGAATTTAAGAGGGCCAAGACAACAAAGTACTTACATTGTTTATTATTATAATGAGATAATAGACAGCACGGTGGTTAGCACTGTTGCCTCACAGAAAGAAGGTCCTGAGTTCAATTCCACCATCAGGTTGTGTGGAGTTTGCATGTTCTCCCTGTGTTTGCGTGGGTACTCTGGATTCCCCCCACAGTCCAAAGACATGCACTTAGTGGGGATAGGTTAATTGGAAACTCTAAATTGCCCGTAGGTGTGAATGGTTGTCTATGTATATATGTTAGCCCTGCAACAGATTGGTGACCTGTCCAGGGTGTACCCTGCCTCTTGCCCCAAGACAGCTGGAATAGGCTTCAGCGCCCCCCGCGATGCTGAAAAGCATAAAAATTGGTTCTTTGGGTGGAGGGGCAGAATAACTAGAATTTCCTTTGGATTCCCCTTCGCTCTCTTTCAGTGCCATGCCTTTCTTTTAGTTTTGTCTCTGAATCAGTCTGCCAGCAGAAGATGTAATGGAAAGGTCAATGGCTGGTGGTCTTCTGCTAGATGGAGGTGACAGTGGAGAGGTACACTCTCGGTATTCTCGCACATTTTAATAATAAGTCAACATACCTCATAGACAGGTGTCATTCATTTCATTGCCTCTCATTACAGCCACAGTTAGGGTTGCTTTTTTAACCTTTTTTAACCATTGGGTGAGCAAAAGCAGAAGCTGAAGTATGGCCAGCCTATTGACAGTTTTTAATAGCCATGGGCAATTGAGAGAAAAATAAAATGTTATGTCTATAACATCTGTTCCACGATGGAGAGAAACACGCCACATGTAGCATCAGATGTCACTCTCATGCTCTACAGTCAGGACACGTGTGGGTGGGGCATCCCATACTAGAATCAACTGACCTGCTGACTCATTTAGAACAATGCTTTTGAAAAACACATTCTGGGAAATTGCCTTTGCTTTTTGTTTTCTTGGACTTAAATGACAATATCTAAATGTCTTTATCTCTGTTCTGAATCAAAGATAAATGTTATGCTTGCAACTTATAGCTTCATGCAACCTGCAGTTTTGAGATCACTGTGAGTTTTGAAAAGAATCGGCTAGAACGCCACAAAGCCCATAACTCCCATTAAGCTATTCTTTCTTTACCCTTCAGTTAAGCAATATTGTCATAATAATTACTTAGCTTTAGAGGCATTAGTTTAAGCATTACTTTAAAGCATAATGCTTAGAAACCAAATTCATACATTTTCCTTAAGAACTTGAAGTATTTCTTTAACTTCCTTTTCTTCATACAAGAACTAATATACTTATTAAAGGAGAATATTGTCAGTCACTCAGAGTACACCCCAAGAATGTTAACATGACTGCATATTTTGCATTGAAATCTGTAAAAAAAACAAAAAATCTACTCCGGCAATAGGAGTACATTTTTTGAGAGAGGATTGTTTAGTTAGAGATTCCCTCATTAGTGCTTGACTTTTATCTCTGAACAGTGCTAAAGCACTTGACTTAAATTTGTATGAAATGTAGTGAGCCACAATATACGCTGTGTATGCTGTTAGAGGGTGGGAGAGTGGCATTATTTCTGTTTGAGTAAAATTCCTCCTACCTCTGCTTGCTATACCGTCAAGTACTATTCGACTGACTGAGCTGACAGAGAGCGATAGAGATAGGGAAAGAGAGAGAAAGAGGATCTCAGGTGAGCTGAGGAGGAGGACATTAAACCCAGCAGGAAGGGATGAACGAGGAGATTTGCTGGAGGAGGAAGGCTGACAGCCTGAAGATCATCTACAGCACTGGTACAGTGGTGCAGCACAGGAGCTTAGAGCCTAAAGAAAAACGTATGGTATGCATCTGAACAGAGTAATTATAGTACAGCTTGATTTTGTTTCCTCTGTGCAATTTTAGCAATATTCTCTCACTTTCTTCTTTTTTAAAGAAAAAGAAGAAAGTGAGAGAAAACACTGCAGTGTACTTCACCACTAACCTGTTTTTCCTTTTGACTTGATCTGACATATGTTGGATTTCAGCTTTTGGTCATTCATGCCACCACTCGCCTTTCAGTCGTGAGTGTTTTATCATGAGTGGGAAATATTTGCTGAAATTTAGACAGCTCTGGTGTATTTCACCTGCCTCCTTTTGATTACTTTGACATGTTTTTAGACGAGACACGTGTTCCATTTGCAACAGACAGTACTTGGGATCATGTTCATCGTATCAAAGGAAAGAAACAACAATGCTCGCTGTAGTCCAATCATTCCATCTGCCAAACACTAGTGCAAATGTGTGGGACGCGTAAGAACTTCGAGTGGTGAGATGTTGTATTGGTGTAAAAGTAAAATGCTTGGTCAGTACAAAACGTGGCACCGTGGTTAGCACTGTTGCCTCACAGCAAGAAGGTCCTGCGTTCAATTCCACCATCAGGCCGGGGTCTTTCTGTGTGGAGTTTGCATGTTCTCCCCGTGTTTGTGTGGGTTCTCTCCAGGTACTCCGGCTTCCTCCCACAGTCCAAAGACATGCATTTAGTGGGGATAGGTTAATTGGAAACTCTAAATTGTGAATGTGAGTGCGCATGGTTGTCTATGTGCTAGCCCTGCAATAGACTGGCGTCCTGTCCAGGGTGTACCCTGCCTCTCGCCCTAAGACAGCTGGGATAGGCTCCAGCGACCCTGAAAACACAAATGGATGGACAGTACAAAAGGAAACGTTTAAAAGAAGGTGGTTGGCTGCTTAATCCTCTGAGTCAAAATCATACAGTATCATGTATTTGCTGTATTACAAATACTGGAAGATATATTTTTCCTGAGCCCTAAATGGATAGATGTATTAATTTCACTCATTTACTGGACTTTTAGAGATGAATGTAAAAACAGTTGTGTGCATTGTAAATATGGTCTTTGCACTGGTTATTGTATCAAAATAAACACAGCTGAATTTTCTTAACTGTGTATCGCAGAACAGATTAGAGAATTTTCTGCCTCTGTAGTGAGCTATAAAAGGAAGACATTTCGCTTCATTGCCATGTTGTTTTCCTGTTATCCCAGGGCACAACGAATGCCATTTGCAGGAGAGAAAGAAGGAGGCGAAATGTGGCAGTTAACAGTGGAGGGCAAATCAAAGTCCTGGGGTTAAATGGGATTGTGGGTCAGATGACTAGACACTGTTGCCTTTCCCCTCACGGCCATACTCTTCTGCCTCAGAAAAATATCGCCGCTCCCCTCCCATCACTGTCTCCCTCATCCCTCCCCCCTCCTCCTTCTCCTCTCATCAGCCCACCATTTCCCTTTGAGCCAACAGCATTTTGTCTTTAGTAACCCCACTAGAGAAGACAATCCTTATTGCTTCTATGCAAAAACATTGTGAGCCAATCTGTTAAGCGTGGATCTTTGTGGTTCTTAAAAATTATTTAGAATTTGGGTTGTTTTCATGTGTCCAGCTCCACTTCAGCTTCCTAATTTATAGCCAATCAATTTAAGAAGTCACAGTCACACTAGCAATGCTAGCATAATAGAACTTCACAAAACCATGCAGTCCTGTATGAGGCTGTCTGCAGCCTCACTAATATAAATCACTCTGACGGATACACAGTCAATTGAGAGGAACAGGGACAGGCGACGGCTGAGAAAATGGCAGATATCTGCATTAGAGCTGCACTCAATCAGCACACAGATGGGAGTGAGCTTTTATTAACCATCATGTTTCCTGTGATTACTGCGCAGCTGTACATCAACACCGGTGTTTCATTCGTGTTCGTAACTACCTCCCAACGCAGCCTTGCATACTCCTCTCCCTGCCCTATACCTGAGCTGTGTGAATTATACTGGCAGCACCGGTGACAGGGGCCCTGCAAACACTGCCAGGCAGCAAAACACACATCTACATATTCAGAGCGTTTAGTGCCTGGGATTAATCAAATTATAATTTAATCATCTGATCAAACAGCAATTAGCATAATCACTTCTGGGGAAGGCCTGATAGAGCTGAGACTGGAGCGGAATGGAGCTGGGGGCAAGCAACACTTTAATGAAACATTCGCCTGAATGTTTGAAAATGTTACACATTTCGGGCTACAGGAAAAGAGCTGGACTGTGAATGTTAATCAGCACGGTCTGGTATGCCTAATGAATATGTCCAACAGTCAGCCACAGAGGAAGAAATTACAAGTGAGGTTCTGACTGAGGATTTTCTCACTGATTGTCTTTTATGGTTTAACATTGGGTAATCTTTATTACAATCCCCCACCCCACCCCACCACCCCCACCACCAAAAAAATGTTTATTCTAAAATGATTAAAATCTGGTTCATTTTTAGCTTTAAATGCTCTCTACACAGACTGACCACAGAATTCGAGTTCAGCTGATAAAATAATTTCCCAACAGTATAATTTACTAGTTTAGCAGAACATTTTCCCCATGCTCCCACTTGTTCAGGGCAAGACTCAATAAATTTTTTTATGAAATCATATTCTGAAGTCTACAATTTACATAAGGACAGTGAATTTGGATGAACATGGCGAACAAAAATGCTTCCATCACTGTGCCTGCCATTATTGGTCTTGTTAAATTGCTAAAAGCTTGAGGTATTTTGTTTTACTGACATGAATGAGATGCTGTTTGAGCCTCTTGCCTTGTGTTTCATCCCATGCAGCAATCACTGCAACACAAGCAACACAGTCTTTCACTTTGTGCACGTGAAAATGTGTAAACAGCATGAAATCGATATGGAGTGAAGCTCAAGAGAAATACTTTGTAATATTACTGTGTTTCAGATGCTTCTGTTGTAAACGCCTCATTTTGGTTTCGTTTTGGTTTAGACGATGTTGGTTCAGTATAATTTACTGACTTCCCTTCAAGTCTTCTCAGGGAAAACAAATAAGAACTTCTCTCAGATGTCTATGAGGTAAAACCCCAGCAATCGGATCTGTGCACAGATCTGTGTTGTCTTGCAGTAGTTGCATCATTTTTGTCTGTTCTACATACTGCATTATTGTGTTCTTTTTTAAAATAATGTGACATTTTTAAATCAGGCAAAACAGTAAGGGTAGATGTATATAAATTGAGTGTGTTACGTAGATGCTCGATTATCAAGTATTGTTGATGGGAAACGGTGTTTGTCAGCACTTTTAACCTCATCTCTGCTCATTGCAACGAATCATGGTAGTTTAGTGTTCTTCACCCCTTTTGAACTTTTTTTTCTTTTTGGATTGATTTTTGATTTCATTTTTCGAAGGGGCCGCTCCATAATGTATAGATCCCCAGCTGTTCTTCCTACAAGTTGACTCTGGTGTTTCATTTTTTTTATACCTGATGGATAACCACAGCCAAGCTCTGAACTTCTGTGAACACAGCTGACAGGAGTGGTCCCCGAAGTGGTCTTCTGCTGCTGAAGCCCATCAGCTTCAACATTCAGCATGTTGCTCTTCTTGGTTGTAACCAGTGCTTATTTGTTTTTTATCAGTGCAAAGCAGTCTGGCCATTCTCCTCTGACCTCTGACATCAACAGGGCTCACTGGATAGTTTTGTCTTTTTTGGACAATTCTCTGCAAACCCTAGAGGTGGTTGTGTGGTACAGTTTCAATAGATCTGCAGGTTTGTTTGTTTTAGATACCTGCATGACACCAACAACCATGCCACGTTTAAAGTCACTTCTCCTCTCTTTTCCATTCTGATGCTCAGTTTGAGCTTGATTATGTCTGTATGGATAAATGCTGTGAGTTGTTGCCATGTGACTGGCTGATTAGACATTTGTGTTAATGGGCAGTTTTAACAGGTGAACCTAATAAAGCCCAAGAGTATATTTCATATGCCAAACTCAGTCTGAGTTGCCACTACTTTCACAGTGATACACTGTATGAGTTAGACAATCAAAGTAACAATTTTGCTTTGTATAAATGTAAAATTTTATCCAGAATCTTAGAAATAAAGTTTCAAAAAAATCCTCCAGGATCACATAGAAAATAATGAGCAAAGGACAAACAGCCACGGCCTTTATTTTGAGAACTTTTCTTACCTCTTGTTGTACCTGGCTGGTCACAGCATTAACCTACTGCCCTATTTTCTACTGAAAGCCTACATATGCAAATAACCTAGGTAATTGTGATCTTGTTAAATCACTAGTCCGGATAAGATGTACCGGAAACTCTAGTCTGTTGTTTTTAACCACTTTACTTGCTATGTAACACTGTCTCATTGTATACTCACGCAAGGGCATTTTTTGAAGAATGCAGCTTATGTGTCACGCAAAATGTCAAAAATGTCCTGGTAATAAGGTTAGTCCACAAACTAAACTGCAGTGATCCATTCTGTCTCAATTCAGTCTGAAATGTAAAACTGATCTGAGCCAATATTCTGTCAAAATGTCATTCAATACTTATGAGTATTACTTGTAATCTGTGAGTCCATGTTAAGTGTTAGATGTGCAGATGTGCTGTATATAAATACCATAGCTATAAGCATCCATAACAACTTTCATAGTTACCACTTATCTGTAAAACATCCATAAGCCTG
>VOQK01006284.1:26507-36762 GCA_015052645.1 Benitochromis conjunctus
AATGGAAAATAGAAGCTTGAAAAAAACGTTCTCAAGTCTCGATTTCTGCTTCAACATTTGGATGGTCCAGGCAGAATTTAGTGTAAACAATATGAAAGCGTGGATTCATCCCGTCTTTGCTGATCCAGCAAAGGCAGGACAGGGTGGGGGATATTTTCTGGGCACATATTAGACCCTTTGTACCAAGTGAACATCGTTTAAATCCCACAGCATACCCGAGTATTGTTCCTGATCATGTCCATACCTTTATGACCACATCCTGTGATGGCTGCTTTTTAGCAGGCTCGTGCATCATGTCACAAAGCACAAATCTCATACTGGTTTCTTGGACATGACAATGAGTTTTACTGCACTCAACTGGGCCCCACAGTCACCGGATCTCAATCTAATAGGTGGTAAAAGGGGAGATTTGGGATGTGCAGCTGATAAATCTGCAGTAACTGTGATGTCACCATGTCAATATGGACCAAATCTCTGATCAATGTATACAACACATTGTTGAATCTGTTGTGAAGGACAAAGAAACCCAGCCCAAGAGTAGACAGATGTACCTAATAAAGTGTCCGGTGACTGTATATTGAGCAAAGTAAGGGGAGACATTACAGCTGAACAGGGAAGTAATTTAAACAGATATTAACGTGAAACCTCGTAAATTCAAGTATTCAGTATTCAAATGCACTGAACTTGCTCTAATTTGGACACTTTTCAAAACACGAATATAAAAAATTAGATAAAACCAGACTCATGCTGTTTGTCTCATTTTGTTAGGACATTAGAGAGGCAGGCTTCTACAGAGGGAGTGTTGGATGTCTCTTTTTATCACTTAGTAAATCAGATAATACTGTTAAGCATTTAACCGTGTTTTGGGAACAACCAGTATAAATGTAATTCTGAATAGTATATTAGAAAGCCTTTTGATAAAATACAGACAGAAATAAAACTGAAATGTTTGGGTGTACGTCTGTGCTGTTTAGGTTGAGATTTATGGCTCAGAGTATAAAAAAATATATATGTTGAGATTTAAGCTGCAGAGAGATATTTTGTGGAATCCAATGCACTGGCTGGAAACTAAAGTTCATGGGTAAAAGTCTTAAGTTCCCTACTCGATTACCTGCATTAAGAGCTTTTTGTATTACACTTTTTCTGATATGAATTTCCATAAGTCCAACAGAATAATTTCCTTTCCACTATTCAGAAAAGACAAAGTGAAATATCAGAAGTGACCGCTCCCCCAAAGCATTTTCCTGCGGATGAACCTCTGCTCCCCTTTAGAGCAGAAGTTAAAATGATTTTGTGAAACTGGTTCCACTAAATTCTCACCTGACTGCGTGTGACTGCTGCCCTGTAGAGCAGTGCTGAAGGCGTAAGCCGCTGACTTCTGGGCGAGCGTGTAATCACCGTCCCTTCGTCCTTCTCCTCACCTTCATGGGTGACACGAGAGTTCCCGAGTGCGGACGCCCTGCCCACCGCTGCTCCTCTGCCACACGGGGAGTCGGGGCTACTGGAAAATGGAATAGATGCCGCGTCTTCGCTTGGGGTATCACTGCGCGGAGGCGTTTCTGCTAAGTCATCCCCCCCTACACCCACGTCAGGGCCCCGCTCTGGCCCATCAGTCCTTCTGCTCTCTTCCAGCCCAGCTGAGGCGCTCTGACTGCCCGCTCTGTCCAGCCCTGATCTCACCTGCCCTTTCCTCCGGCCCTCAACCTCCAGAGTGGTAGAAATAAGATCGGGGCTGGAGGAGGACATCTTTTTGAGGAGAAGGTCATGCTGTAAGCCCCTGAGGGCTGCGCTGGGGTCTAGACGGTTCTTGCTGGGAACAGACGAGGTTGCATTGATCATTGCTAAAGATGAGGACAGAGTGGCTTTCAGCTGAGCCAGGTCGCCACTGCTGCCTTTTCCGGCCTTTCTGTAGCGGGGTTTCCCTCGGCGTGAGCGGCTGGGGGAGGTAGAGCCCTTGTTGGGGATTGTGACCTGGGTCATGGACGAGTCCAGTTTAGGGAGGATGACCTCTGACTTTAGTAAGTCTGGCCTGGAAAGGACACAAACAGACGAATGTTATTAGCAAACTATTGCTGCCATTCTTATATATATAATGAAACTACAGACACATCTTCCTTGTTGTCTCACCTCTTGCTATGTGAGGGCAGTTTCTGAGGTACATTGCGTTTCTTCATGAGTTTCTCCATGGAGTTGGAGGAGGCCGACTGTCTGGTACTGTGGTGCTTGAAGCAGCCTGGGTACTTCTTGTCCAGTGACTGCTCCCTCCTAATGTTTAAATACAAAGTCAATACCCATTTAATGGATGTCACTGAGCATAAGAGAGCGGTCCTATGACATGCAATAGCCTTGTATGACTATATATGTAATAGCCACTTACTTCACATTTCAGATTCACTGTTCCGTCTTTTATTTCATTACTTCACAGATGTTGAAGGATTAAAAAGCTTTCAGGGTATTTTAATAAGCGAAGCCATCAATTTCTTAATTAATTTTCACTTTAAAGCAATATTAGTGCCCTAGGTTTCATTTATTTAAAACCTGATCGGGGTATCAGAAAGGGTCTGACTTCAAAGTGCTTCAATGGTCGAAAACGTGTTCTGTCAGAAGGAGGGGATTTGTGCGGGCCGTTAGCATAACAACAGCAGACGTGCTCGCAGTACTACGGGAGGAGTCTGACTTCTGCATGGACATATGCTGTGCATCTGGAGGGGCATGGCATAAGTCACTTTACATGAAATTTCATAATCAGCCAGATATTTAAAAATTTACTGCAAGCGTCTGTGTCCACTACTTTAAAAATATGGCCTTCTGAAATCAGAGGATTCTTTGTGATACACCCTGTAGTCTGCAAAAAGAACAATGCAGTTTGTCCTCATACTTAAGCAGCTCCTTCTCTTTGATCTCCAGCTGCAGCATGATAGCATTCAGTTCCATGTAGAGGTTATTGGCTCTCTCCAGCTTCCTCTCGTAGTGTTCTCGGATGTCCAGTGCATGTCTGCGAGGGGAAGAAAGTAGGGGAAGCTTAGAAATAGGCAACACTGATATTTACTTACTACACCTACTACAAAGATACAAAATGCTGATTTTTAAACCAGTTTAAGTAAATAGAAACTCTGATTATCTACTCAGCAGTTTGCATTTACCTTTTGTTTTCCATTAACCAACCTCTGCTGCTTTCAACATTAGCTTCCACTGGCCTTACATACAGGCTGTGATGTTCACATATATCCACTATAGCATTAATTCAGCCACAGTCCCAAATCAGCTAATACCCATCTGCACATTCAGTTGGCAAATATCATAGGGTGCATTCTCACTTGTTAAGAATCTGCAAGCCACTTTACAACCCACCTCTACCCCAGCTCTTGCTTTTCTTGTTGTTTCCGACTTAAAGACATATCTGCTGTCAGTAAAGTTCACTCTGTTCAGTTTCTACTGCTCTGCCTGCCTCCAAGGCTCAGAGCTACACTGCCAAATATAAACCAATACAGACGATAATACCAATCTTCTTTTGACCACAGTGGTCGTAAATGATTAATAAAACTGAATGAGCCATGGGTCTTTAGCGCTGTAGTCTGTTTTCTGTGTATCTAACCTCAGTTCTTCCCTACGCCGTTTGATCAGCTCCTCGTCCAGCCGGTGAAGACACGTGCCCTCAGACTTAATCTTCTCAAAATGATGTCTCACCTCGTCTCTCCACTCCGCCTGGCGGGACACACAAAACGCCGCTCAGCCATCAGAACAAATGCAAATGAACAGTTTATAACGTCAGACAGAAAAACATCCTTGTCAAACTGATAAAATGTTGCACTTGCTATTAAATGTAAAATGTAAAATATACATCCCAGAGGCACCTTTATTAACAAAGTCACCAGTGTAAATCAGAGGTCAGTAGCCTGTAGTAGAACAGCGGGGTGATAGTTTTCCCTCTGTAGTGGTCTGTAGAGATCAAACACGCTTCATTGCACATTCAGATTTTTTTCTTTCTGTCTGATTTTTTAACTCTTGCGTTTATTCGATTTGCACTTGGAGGATGCAACAGTTCCTGTTTGCCACTGAGAGAATTTATACCACTCAAGTTTATGACTCATGAAAATGAGCTTAATGAAAAGTGATTTCAATGCTATGAGTAAACCTAACCTTGATCTTCTACCAAAGAAATCCTCATAATTTGCACAGCGACTCGTGTATATATCACTGAGACAAAATCCATTAGGCTGTCAGATGATAATCAGTGCTCATGGAGCAAAACTGAACATGAATTGACATAAAAGGCAAAAAACCAAAACTGCAGTACGTGCATTTTTTTTGTACACAGCATGACAGCTGTTATCTGATACCTGTCATATCAAGGGACAAGGGAAGTCAGATTTATGAGTGTGTGTGTTGTGTGTGAGTGTGTGTGTGTATGCACGTGCATGTATCTGTGCATAAAGGATGCTCTTCTTATTAAGCTAATGGACTCCCTGCACTCTTCTGTCTCCAGTCCCCCTCTTTCTCCTCTCTCTTTGCTCTCAGCTCTCTACCATTAAACCAATCAATACACTCCAGCAGCAAATACTTCTTTCTAACGTCACAAGAAAAATCCATTATGGGGCAGAGAGGGGAGAAACTGGGGAGGGCTGCAGGGGGAAGAAGGGGGACGGGGAGAAATAAAGGATCAAGGATAAGTGGAGAAAATGAAAGAGGTTTATGTTTTGCACCGTGAGATACAACCAGAGGGAGAAGCAGTGGATTACTCTAAAAACGAACAGAAAATCGTATTTATTTTGTGAGTGTGTGTGCACAAGCGTGTCTCATAATTATACATGCTTGAGTTATAAATGGATCCGCATGGCTGAGCAACAACATATCTTCCACACAATTATACATCTCTGATTCTCCTTCCTCCAGTTGTGTTTGCAGAGGTCGAACATGTTTGTCATACGCGCACTCAGAGGCCGACACACAGTGCTACTGAATTACACTGTGATGGAGACGGTAACATGTTTTCTTTGTTCCCCGTTACATGCGAGTCCTGATTCGTGGTCAAAGACTGAGGAACTCACAATAATATGTTGTGAATGAGAGGACAGGTATTATTAGTGCTCCCATGAGGCCGAGGGCCTGTGTGCAGCCGCCTGCTCTGCTCTGGCTGTAGTTACGCAGCACAATGGAAACAAATGGCACAAATGCCTGTTAGCGATGCTGGCTAATGTTGACAATTACGAACAGACATACAGAGCTCACATTCTTAATATTTACTTGTTCTCAAATGAAAACCTGATGCTTGAGTTTTCACAAATAAGCTACAATGTCTGAATTATACTGGGTGATCCCAGCGTTGTGTAAACTGGCTCTCTGTGGTCGGGTTAGGGTTATGTTTCTCCTTAAAGAAGAAGGTGATGGCAAATAAATCTGTGGTGCTTGTTCTGTTCAGGTGAAGCTAAAAAGAAACGTAAGACTAAGTTAAACATATCATGTGAGCATCTTGCTTTCAGGTCAGATTGTGTGAAGGGAATAATCAAACTGTAAAAAAGGGCAAAGGAAGCTTACCTGAGACTTAAAGTAAGTTTCTTGTGGGGTAGATAATATATCCGCTGAGGCAATGTCCAGATGCAGGAGAATCTGTCGAAACGAAGGTCTGTTTCTGGGCTTGCAGTTCCTGTG
The DNA here is from genome assembly GCA_015052645.1 of Benitochromis conjunctus. Classification (NCBI taxonomy): domain Eukaryota; kingdom Metazoa; phylum Chordata; class Actinopteri; order Cichliformes; family Cichlidae; genus Benitochromis; species Benitochromis conjunctus. The sequence goes on from VOQK01006284.1 coordinate 32,157, forward strand.
AACAATCATGGCTTCATTAGCTTCCCCCTCCATGTGTGACATTTATTCTTTCCACCTTCTTAAAGCATCTTTCCTCTCAACCATTTTATCGGTTTTCTTCCCTCTAATTTCTTCTCCCTTCACGTCTGCTCACCAGCATTGCCTCAGCAGCAGTTTGAAGCTCTCTGGACAGCTGTCGGGCACAGGCAGCTGCAGACTGTTGTTGCCCACTCCCCAGATGATAGCGGAGGAGTCCACATCTTTGTACGGCACCTCTCCTGTCAACATCTCCCACAGCACAACGCCAAATGACCTGCAGAGACACGACGCACATTTTTTTCCCCAGACATATGGATAAAGATGTGAAGTCGGCAGATGAAAGGCAGCAGCACAGAAATGTCACACTTTTAACTTCCTTTGAAAAGGAAATCTTGCTTTTAGCCATATTCCAGCAGCTGTTTCTGATGGATACCTCACGGAAAAGGTTCAGTGCCTCATGGGGGGAGTCTTTGGTGACTTAAACTTAAAGCGAGCCTATAATTCCCCTTATATACTGAATATCTAACCAGCCAATCACATGGAAGCAACTCGGTGCATTTAGGCATGTACACATGGATTTCAGAAGCTGCAGATCTACTGGGATTTTCACACACGATCGTCTCTAAGGTTTGAACTGGCTATGAAAGATGGAATATGTAGTAAGCAGCAGCAGGAAGGAAAATGGGAATTTATTGAAAGAGATTTCTTGAAAGATTCTGACATAAATAAAAAAATACAGTATAGAAAGGCAAAAAAAGAAAAAAAAAGAAAAAAGGCAGAAACACCCAAAGAAGAAGTCTGGAGAAACATTTCTGACGACTACTTTTAAAGAAATGACAAAAAGGGACGTTTTTTTCTGCTCTTAGCTCTCTGTGATGTCATTAAGAGTGGCAGTCCTCAACATGATCATTTCAGCTCTGTCTGAATAATAAGGATTATGTAGTAAGCTGTGGATCATGAGAACCAGCTCTAGTTTTTCTAATGTTTTGTGGGTTATTTTAATTAATTCTGGATGAAACAATGTTCACTAATCATATTAATGATTGAAGAAATACAGCTGATGAAAGCCATAATAACACATATGCTTCCAGCTGCTGGTGACTTTATTCTTTACTAATACAATGCATTTTATGTCAGTTTATATCACCTGCTAAAGAGGATATGGTAGGATGTGACAGCTGATTCTAATTTTATCCCACGTCACTGTTTCAGCATTAGAAGAAGAAGAGAGCGGACCCGTGGGGACGGTAACTAAGGAAAGTCTGTTGCTGGTGATTCTTTGGGTTGCGATGGAGACCGTGTACAATATCCAAGGTGCCAATAGCACTACTTATAAGGTTAAGTGGGTTTGTGATGTTGTGTTTCAGAATGAGTCCTTCCATCTTCATGTTCACGATTCTTCATGTTCACGATTCTTTATATTAGAGGAGAATATGTACTGATGATCCCAAGGCACTGCACGCATTTTCCCCTTGGCTTAGAAATGATTTTGTGAAGTCATTTTCTCTCGACTTGTGAACAACGTTAAAAACATTCAGTAAATCTGACTGTTTGTTAGTGGAGGTTGTGTTTGAATTTTTTTTTTAAATGAGTGTTTTGTGTTTAAAAAACAGGAAGCAGGACTGAGGCCTGCCACATTAAAAATATTTCAGTTGTGCGTCACTATTCTGAGATTTTAGTCTACTTTTTTGACTTCCTTGAATTGTCTCCAGATTTCTTCTAAAACAGATGAATTTCCCTTAAAGTCGTCGTAAATGTGCCACTAAAGAGCACCAAGAGACATCTGCCTGAAGCTATGAATTTGATCAAACCTAGGGCTACATTACAGTAACATTTTTATTCATTTGTTTTACTTTACATATTTAATATTTCTTTGCATTTCTCACTAATAACACATCATGTGGTCTCAGAATTGAAGACTGAAATTTTAATGTTGTTGCTGGATAAATTCCCTTTCATCCATTTAAACAAAGTTCTGCTGACATGAACTGAAGTAAAAAGATTAGTTTTTTTGTATTGTGGTAACACCCTCACTGTGTTTATGTCATAACTAAATCAAATGTGTACAACACATGTAAATACTCAACAGCAGCCTCTCCTCCTCTGGCACTCTTTCTGTCATAAACAGTACTGCTAAGTGATTTACATATATTTAAACAAAACTGTGCCGTGCACACCCATGTTTTGCTTTGCTTCTACATCAAAAGCTTTTTAATCCGATTTTCACTTCTCTGCTAATGCACCGCTGGCTCTGGGCCAAACCGTCCATAGGCTCCGAAGGTTATTCCAGCCTCTCCTGAGCACTGCAGCATCTGGCAAATCAATTATTAAATTAGCCAGCGTTCCTTTCAGGACACAGAGGAAGACTGATGGAGGAATACAGTATAGGAGAAAGAGAGAGGCAGAGAATGTGGAGGGGGGGAAAAAAATCAGTGCTTAACAAAGGGCAACCCATCAGAAATGGCAGAGACCCTATAGAATTTCATGTAATGAGATATTGTAATGCTGAATAGATTGGCTGGGAACAGGATCCTTCACTCTGCACTGTAGTAGACTACAACTAATGAGATTCTGTGTTGATTTGGTGACAGATAAGAAAACTCTTATGGTAAAATTTCAATTATGCAAAGGGACGGTTCAGAGTAATGACACTTACCAAATATCCACCTTCTCCGAGACCGGTTCATTACGTATGACCTCGGGGGCCATCCAGGCTACAGTGCCAGCAAAGGACATCTTAGTGCTCTTGTCATTGAGCTCCTTAGATGTGCCAAAATCAGAGATCTTCACTGCGTCGTCATAAGTGATCAGCATGCTGGAATGAAACATCCCATCCATCAGGTTTAAACGGATCCGATACTGGATCAGTCAGTAATAAAACACATTAGCACTTCACGTTTTGTCAAACCCTGACCAGTGGTGAGGCACTTGGGGACTTTCAGTTATTAATTTGCTCATGAATCATACAAATGATCATAGCTGCTAATTGCAATTATCTAAAGCAGGTTCTGAGACTGTGGTTTGGGATATAAGCATCGCAAATCTTAACTCTTTCCCCCACAAAGACAGCAAGTGACCAGCTCCCTGTACTCTTGTCACATCAGTATATATCAATAAAGACGTGGTTTAACAACCATTAGAATCGTTTCTGGGCTTTAGGTTAGGCCAGCCTCACTAACCTTTGATGCAAACCCAGTATTTTGATGTTTAAGAAGTCTGAAATATGACAAAAAGCACTCCTAGTAGGTTTTCAAGAGGTAAAGAGTTAGCATTTGTGGGTTATTTAAAAGGAACAGCATGGAGAAAGACTCTAACGCTCCCGTGACCTGTTTTCTTGGCATCTGTTGTTTACATTTGAATCACAAAACTATAGACAAACAAAAAAATTTTAAATTAAGATTATATAAAAGAAGAAAAAACTGACTTGGGTGATTTGAGGTCTCTGTGGATGATTTTGTGGAGGTGAAGATAGTTCATGCCTCCAGCGATGCCCATGGCCCAGTCCATGAGCAGGGACGGAGTGATCTTCCTGCCCGCTCTCAGCACCTCGTACAGCTGTCCCTGGGCACAGTACTCCATGATGATACAGTAACAAGGAGCCTGGGTACAGATACCTCTGAGTGAAGAAAAAAATTTAAAGAAAAAAATTGGTTTATAAATGTAGACAAATGAAAACTTAAGTGCCCAAACGTTCATCTCATTCACTCAAAGAACATTCTTCCTATTGAAAATGACTGAAACCACACTTTCACTGTTATTGATAGCCTCTCTATTCCCACCTAAGCCAAGTGAACATGTCTGCTTACTTGAAGGTGATGATGTTGGGATGTTTGAGCTTCCGCAGGTGCTTGATGTCTGTCTCTTTGATGTTCCGCACTTTCTTCACAGCCACTTCCTGCCCGTGCAGTTTACCGAGGAAGACGGCGCCCTGGGCTCCGCTGCCCACCCACTGCAGGTCCGATATCTCCTCGAATGGGACCTCCCACTCCTCTGAAGGCAGAAAACAAAGGAGGACATAGAAGAAAGGAATAATTTCACTAATGTCTACTGATTACTGACATGTTTTGTCATGCTGAATGATGAAACTCTGCTGCAAAATGATGCTTGAAAGTAGCTGCATGGCTTTGTTTGGTGATGTTGAAACGCCAGCCGGGCTACAGGACTATGAGACATTTGATGTGACACAGATTAGGCCCCTTGTGTCGTTTGTTTAATATACTTTAAACTCTCAGCAGCTTTTAAACTGACATTTATTCTCTCTAATGAACGAGCAATAGGAACCGTAATGATTCCCTGACAACTTCTCTTTGTGGTTCAAAGTGACTTGCTGAGAAATTGCTACAAGTTTTCAACGTGACACATCCTTGTGACTCTTGGGATCTCCCCACTTTTTGTCTTGTTTGTGTCTTTTTAGCATCCTCACTAAGCGATTATATGTGGTAAACATGACATTTGCTAAAGCAGTGTGTACAGTGCTGTGTGTAAGTACAGCAAAAATAAAACACCAAAAAGACTGAGCATAAACCCAAACCTGCTAACACGTGAAACATCCAGCACCACCACAGTCGCTGGCGTGCTGCAACCAAAG
>VOQK01006284.1:37157-53703 GCA_015052645.1 Benitochromis conjunctus
GACATTAGAGGATGTCAAAAACTTTGAAACCATCTAAGTGTGTATCCCTCTGTGTGTGTGTGTGTGTGTGTGTGTGTGTGTGTGTGTGTGTGTGTGTGTGTGTGTGTGTGTGTGTGTGTGTGTGTGCGCAAAGAGAAAGGATGGGAGGGGGATTCCCCACCGGTCAGCAGGGGTCCATGTGGCTGAAGACAGACTGTTAATAGAGAGAAGATAGACAGCCTACCCTGCTGCTGTTTTTAACCCGAGGAAAGAAGCTTCAGACACATTTATCATATTAATAAGGATGAAATGAATGATTAATGCTCTCCGGTGATTGATTGTGGGCTCAGTCTCTAATGAGCCCCTCAAATTTTCCTCAATAAAGACATGAAGCCACATCTGATAAACCAGAATCTCCATGTGTCTGCTTTGTTTCATTTGAAGCAAAAAGAGGGGGCAATTTAGCACATTACCAGATACCTTCAGTCCTTCAGAATCGATAGAGGACCAGCTTTTTTCTGCTTTTTACAGATATATATTGTGAGTTCCAGTCAACACTAAAAAACGAGTGGGTGTTTTTATATGGTGGACAGGCATTCAGTTGCAAAGGGCCCATTTATTTCACTTTTATAATATCCGTTTTGCTCTCATTGGCGTGTGTGAGACTCCCTGTGATGGCGCAGAGAGGAGGGGAGCAGCGAGGTGCAGATGGGCTGGGAGTGATAACAGCACGGGATGAAAAGGAGAGGAAGGGAGACAATGAGGGATGGAAAAAGGAGGGGAGGAGAGGGGATATGTGGAAGTCAAATGGATGATAAAACATCAGAAGGCAATAAAGACGAGGAGAAGTGTAAAGCTGCCACCTTCGTGCCTGATGTCTGATGCTCTATTTATTTCATCAACTTTTGTTTTTGGCACCTTATATGACTTTATGCGTTTATGTCAGCGGCAGATATGAAATGTTTCTATTTGTGGACGTGTTTATGTGTGCATGCGTTCATCCTCATGCGTGTGTCAGGTTTGTGTTAATAGAGATGAGAGGCGCAGGGTCAGAGCATGGCCATGCATAATTCATGAGGCAGATTTGGCAGAGGGGTCTCAGGGGAGCCCTGCACTATTGTAGTGGCTGCAGACATAAACAACACAGCGTCACAGGGAGCTAGTTTCACTGTGGGGGTGGTAGTGGGTGGTGGGCACGAGCAGGAAGAGGGATGGGGGGAAATATCAGGGGAAAATAAGCCCTTTACAGCTCTGATAGAGTCTCCCTCCCTGGCTGCAGCTCGTTCGTGTCAGGGGTTTGTTTACAACGTGGCCTTTGCGGGAGTCATTTACCTACTGTCTGTTTAATGTAATTAAACTGGGGATAAGATCATTTAATTAGCATATCAAAGCTTATCATTAAATTTAATTGAGAGCTAGGGGATGTTTTTTTTATTGGAAAACCAAAAGTGAGAGCACAGAGGAAATAAATGTGATGGTTCGACTCACCGTCCAGGTCATGCTTGTGCTCTGTGGAGTAGGCTTTGCCGATCATTGTCCAGACAGGCCGCAGACAACCAAACAACCCCTCTAAAAACCCTCCTCCCCCTCCCGTAGACTGGCACTGTAACCTGGCGTCATCCGCCTGGCTCCTGACCGCACCACTGTCTGCATCCTGTCCCTCTCCCTCCGTTCTTCCAGGACCGCCATCGTGGTCATGCAGTTTCAGGACACTGTTGGCAAAGTGCTCCTGTTGTTCCTCGCAGGGTGTCTGGTTGTGTCCGGTAGTCTGCCCCTCTCTTCCTCCACCCCCGGGCTCCACAACACCTCCAGTGTCTATGGAGAGGACGTTGCGAAGGACGCACTGGGTTGGGGTCAAGTCCATTTCTGGGGTACAGGGTGTTTCGGCATCGAGGCGGCGAAAGGAAGGAGGATCGGAGAGGGGTGTATTGAAGCCGGAAAGAGAGGGCGATGGGGCGCGAGGTTCATGCATGAGGGCCATGAGTGACTGTGGTCATCAGAATGACTGAAGAACTGGAAGAGATCGTACAGAGAGGGAAAAACGGAAATTTAAATAAAACAGTAAGAGTAAAATCAAGATTAAATGAACTCTTTCTGAAAGTTGTCAGTAATGGCTGATTTTGCAGGACACTGTAGTCATCTTTAGCTCCACTTTAAGTCAAAAAGAAAGGCTGTGGTTACTACGATGCCATATGTGCTACACAAGTCTGTAGTCTAAGCCTGCAGCTCTAAAATGTTAGGGAGCGCAGGCAGACAAAGCACATCTTTCTGAGCCTCTCATCAATATCACCAAACTGCATTTGAAAGTTTTTGTCTTCCTCCAACATACCAAAGGAAAAGATGGAGTTCAAGATCAGAATAAAAGATAAATATGTGGATACAAAAATCCACAGACATTAATCGTTTTCTGCATTTCTTACAAACACAAAAAACAATCGCTCTCATAATTTGGCCGGTACAGGTGAAGGTGACAGGTATCAATCCACATGTAGTCAGGGGAGTGACGTCAACTAATGAGTTATAATGTCTGTAGCTGTAAAACACTAAAACGTGAAACATTGTTCATGATATGAGCTAAAAGGACATCCTGTCTGCAGCATAAAGCTAAGCTTTCAGTGGAGAGCACAGAAAATAACGAGACCAACCCCCCGTTCTTAGAATAAACTGACACTGTTACAGAATATTACATGCTTAGCGTTGCATTGCTTTTATTTTGGGAGGATTAACTGACTGCTGCTCTGTAGTCCTAATGGTGCCACAGCTGTTTATTTACATCTTACTCAAGTGACATTAAAATGGATAAGATTACAAAATAATGAGAAAATTCTGCAGGGTTCTTCAAAGCTGTACATTTTTCCAAGGGCAGCAGGACCTGCACGCTCAGTGGACAAGAAAAATGCATTATTTCTCATCAGAGCCTCTTGAAGTAAGCCACTCCTTCTTTGATGGGCAAACAACAAAAGGAAACAAGAACACAAGTTAAAATGTTCATAGTACTTTCATCATCATGTTCAAGTTCAGGTCCTTCATAAAGAATCAGCAGAATATGAGGAACAGTCACAGCATACAGAGCACCGTCTTGGAGTAGATGGAAGGATAAACATACACAATAAGTAGATTAAAAACCACAATGACACCACAGAAAACACAGGGCACTTTTGTTAAAATCCCAAACTTGGAGCTCATCAGTTTCCATATCAGTCTTAATGAGATGCACTTTATGTGTTTTCTACATCAGTCAATTTGAGGGAAATTGAGTGAATTACCATTAGGCTACATCAACCATCCCACTGTGACACTCCCACTAGAAGGAAAGTGCTGATATCTGATGAATGAGCTATTAGCCGACTTACCCAGGCTGCATATAACCATCCATAATTCCCTGTCGTCAGATTAATCACAGACTCCGAAACAAGGCAGGCTCAGCCTGGAGATTTCATTATCCCAGAAACTAACAACAAATGCCGAAGTCTGGAAAACCCACCCTCATTATAATGTTATGCACTAAGAGAAACTCAACCACTAAGACACATCTGGTGTACACATCAGTCACATCCGACTGATCCTGCTCCGTTTCTCACTTTCTTTATTTCGAGGTGTCAGCTGCGGGAGCCGCGGAGGCAGCTACGGTCTGTTACAGGCCAGCGCATTGTGGATGTAGCGGAGGCGCATCATTGCCTCTCCTGGCACCTCCTGCGGTTACGACCCGGTGCGCCAGTGGAGCATCACTGACAGCACTGAAGTTACACTCAAACGCACGATGGCACTTTAAATTGGGGGAAAAATAAAGGAAATAATGTGTTATATTATGCAAAGACCACCTGCCTTCTCCTCATGCCTACCTGCCTAACACTTCGACTGGAAGAAGCCAATTTGACGATTCCTACCTCAATGCCAAAAGCTGGAGTCCATCGCTGATGACTGCAAAAGATAATTCCTCTCTAGGATTTATTGGTCCTTTCTGGTTTTTCTCCGTTTTCCTCCTGTCCGCGTATTGAGCATCCGCGCTCAGCCTTCTCTCCTCTACATCCAGCGCGGGTTTCCAATCGCAGTGCTCTGTGGAGGTCTGTTTTTCTCCTGCGTTAATTCGAAACGATAAGAAAACACGGATATTCTTCCTTGTTTGGGTTGTTTTCTTGATCCTACACCTCCTCCCCCTTTTCGATTCCCCTCTGAGGATGCTGCGATATGCGCACTCCCAGGAAATTTATACGACCATCTCTCCCAGGCTGTAGTAAACACGACCGATGGGGAGAGCGCAGCGAGGCTGTGCGGGAGGGAGGGAGCGCTGATGCCCTCCTATCAGAGGAGAAATCTGGAGTGACGAGTGCAGTCCGGTGAGAGACGGGACAGCCGCAGGTACACGGGCTCGAGTGAGGCTACTCTTAGAGCAGGGAGGAGGTTCAGCCGGTATGTGAGGTGACCAAAATGATGTCATTCCCAAAGCATGCAGCATTTGACTGGACAGCACCACGTAAATCCCCTCAAAACCTATTAACGCCCTCTGTACAGAGCGCAGAGTAATTGATGGATAATCTGCAGACTCCGTCTGCCACATGAAGGAAATACATGTGTGTGTTTTTAAAAAAAATATTATTATCACCATCTCCAATCTCTCCTGACCCATTTCTGTGAGACAGGAAGAGAGGGACAGCACATGCAGGACCTAAATGGGACTGTCCCCCAGCGTCATTTGTTTCCCTAAGAGACTTTAATTAACCTGAATGAAATAAAATATCAAACTAATTTAAACAACTGTCATTTTTTTTCTAACACAAAGCTCATTTTATGTTTGAGGAACCACGACACCAGCAGATGACCACCTGCACCTTAAATAAAGTTATTATTCAAGGTATTTCCAAGGCCTTGCAGAGTAGAGGACACACATGCTTCACCAACACCCCAAATATCATAGAAAAAGATCCAGGATGCAATAAATGCAAATACATTGTAAACAAAACTAATGTATTCAAAGTACAGAAAGGAGTAACTCTGATGAGGACAAACTTCTTATATTATTTCACAAAAAGAGAGCGCCTCAGCAACCTTTTGTTCAGAGGTTTCCTTTAAACTTGCAATCAGATCTGATTTTCATACTTTGTCTTTAACAGTACCAAAAATAAAGAAATGACGCATGCAACATATTTTCCTCTAGCAAACTTTAACCATATTCAATCATTTCATGGGAATACTGACACTGAACAACAACATTAAGCCTGTCTATGACAAAGAGAAAGAGGCCTTTCAGCTAGTTTAGTTCAAACTGCGTACACGTTTAGAGAAATCCTGCTTGATGAACAAGTTTCACCTTAACCAAGAAATGAGTGTAAACAGTGGAGGACCTCCAGCTAGAGTCAAACTATTTGTCGGCACAAAGGGCCCGGAAACAGCTGAGGATGCCGTGGCTGAGCTTTGTCTTTACTGAGAGTGTAAATGGTTGTAGCTCCATGACCCTTTTGAGTGGTAAATCCAAATCCAGCCCTTATCTCCCAGATTAAGCCCGTGCTGGGCTTAAATCCATAACGATGACCTCATCGTGCCGCTTGTACACAGTAGGGAAATCCTAACTAGTGCATAGACAATCCATGGAGAGATCTGAAAACCACTCACAAACACGAGTATTCTCCACTTTCTCCTCCTGCTAATGAATGCTTTATGAAATCATGATGAAAAAGGATCGCTGTGCAGGCTCAGTTTGAAGCCCTCATGAAATCTGAGCCAGGAGAAACTGATTGCTTCTGTTTTTATTTATTCATCTTTGAGTCATTCTCAATCTGTGCCTACCTGAATCCTCGCCAACTGAAAATAAGAATTTTTTTCCTTTTTTTAAAGCTTGAAATACGCCTTGTAATAAAGAAGTAGTTCTTTTATAATTCTGTCCATCACAGGGGACCAAGAGCAATAGCGAGCCAATACTGGGCCTATTAACAACTTAATAAACAACACGGTCAGACTCTGTGAGAGACTAAATTATCCTTTTCAGTACTTCTAAATATTTAATTGCTTTATTTTGATAGTAATTTTTAATGCTTATTACTTTCCTTTTGAAATGTGAAGGAGCATTATCTCATAGCTTACTCTCCCAGATGAACATTCAAAACACCCTTGCCAAAAAGCGGTTTATGAATGTTTCATCTTGGTTTTAATATCACATGAAGAAGAAACTGTGGGCTTCGAAAGGAGAAACTCAGTAGCTTTAATCAGTCTTGCTATTTTATGCTATCCCCATCTACAAGCCTCTTCTCTCTGTGTCTTAAGGCGGTCTGAATAGAGGAGCGCACGCTGTTTTTTTCCCTCTATTTCAATCTTTTTCGTTAAAACTTTCTTCATGATTTATTCAGTGGAGCTTGTAGTTGCAGGAAAGCCCCTCATCAGTGATGTTCAGGCCTCTAAGGATCAACGCTGCTGCCTCTGATGTCCAGCAACACAGCTTCAGCCTCTGTAGTGGTAACTCCACCAGAAACAAGAACAGAAGTAACGCTGCAGGGCGTCACGTGTTTTAGATACAAGCCGTCAGCCTGCACAGTGACAGCTTTTAAGGACGACACTCGATGGGGATTCCATTTAATTTTAAAATAATTACACAATAGATTTTGAATTCAGATCGCCTGACAAATTACACCTCCAGAATTGAGATTCTTTCTACATATGTATAGATAAAAATTTAAATCAAACTTCTAAAGAGCCATTGGACTACAGAGGTACTGTGGCGCCCATCCAAAAAGCTGATGTAAAAATGCAGCATTGTTTGGCAACATGTATCATAATCTGTAGGAGGGAATTAACAGACTCCTGCAGCGAAGAATGTCAACAGGAATGTCATGTGTGTGCGTGTGCGCATGCACGGCTCTGCTGCTGAATATACAGTATGTTTTTTGAGGCCTGGTGCCAAGTGGACACAGATTGTCCAAGTCCGGTTAGGAGGAAGGTGGCAGGGGATACGTGTGTGTGTGTGTGTGTGTGTGTGTGTGTGTGTGTGTGTGTGTGTGTGTGTGTGTGTGTGTGTGTGTGTGTGTGTGTGTGTGTGTGCGGCTGGATGTAGACTAGAGAATGAGGGGGGAGGGTTGCTTCTGGCTTACTTGAAAGGCTATTTATGGATCGTCATCGAGAGGCCCTTGTGTTACTCATTGTCACTTTCACTCACACGTAGCTGAATAGGTGGCTCATCATTAAAGCTCACTGTTTCTGAAGGTAATGTTGAACATAAGAAGCAAAGATGATTTTCACACTTTGCTTCATCATCATGTTGACTGGAAGCCAACAGCAGAGCGGCAGACATTTTTGGAGTTTTCTAATGACTGAAGAAAGGTGTGTCTGCTTTTTTGTGCACCTGTGCCAATGTGCACTGCAGAGTGACTTCTTCCCGTTTGTTGGGGAAGGCTGATATTGGACAGTGCTTTCATTAACCAGGTTGTCAGTACTGTTTGCTTCATCCATAGTGTATGTCGATGGGATTCATTAAGATTGGCACCAACCAGTATTGATGTGCGGGTATGGGAGGGTGTTGCAAGCGGGTGGGGGGAGTCTCCATTCCAACAAGATGATCTCACCTCCTGTCTGCAGCTCGGGGGGGGGCTTTTCATTCATGAAGTCCATCCATTCACACATGCGCGTGCTCAGACACGTGCACACAAACACACACACATACAACCCAACGTGTCTCCTAATGGGATGCTGAGGAGACAGTTGTGCCAATGAGGCAATATTCAGGTGAGATCACTGCCGGATGCCGTGGCTCCTCTTTCCATTTCAAAACTCTATAAAAGGATGTGTGTTTGATGCCTTTTATAATACTCGCCCACACTTGTGCAACATCCACAAAGGGGCAACAAAAACAGTGGAAACTAATGTGTGACAAGCAAGCAGTTGTTTACACATCCAGTAAACAATGAACACCATTAATGTCTTATTGCATATTTTTGATCTCTTATAACTGATGAGGGAAAATCTATTTTTTTTCCTACATGCCACAAGATGATCACCAGCTGTGACTGTTTTCTAGTTGTCACCAGTCTGTCGTACACAGTGAAAACATCTACCTGCTGAATGATACTGTGAGAATTACCAGAATGAACCAAAACAGATCTGACATTAAGGCTCGAAGACGTTATGCTAAGTTGCTGATTCAGGTGATTTCCTTCAGGTTTAACATTGTGAGGGTCCCTTTTCATACCATTTTCACAAGATTTGACACAATTTAATCTTTATATACTGTTCACATTTCAAGCCCTCACAATATAGTCGGTAACATTTTTGGCTCAGATCACAAATTACCCCATACTAGACTTAATTTTAAACTGCAGGTCTATTTGGAATGTCTAAATAGCCAATGTTGTATTAATCGAATCTATTATTAATACTTCATTGACGTTTCAGAGGCAGGTAAAGTCTATTTTTGAGGTTTCACAATGTTTATTTCTGAGGAAAAGAATCTGCTGTCACAATGTGACATGTCCTGTTTTACCCAAGACATGAAAACATGACAGCTATAATGATTTAAACATATTTGAATACAAGTGAAAATGGCAGGAGCACTGTGGAACTGTTGGTAGTAAGTCATTCACTTGCTACATCGCTGTGCTACCATCACCAATGGTTATTTTGCGACTGAGGGCAAAATTATCACCGGCGAAGCAAAGTGGGCGGGACCCGGGATAAATTTTTCTGGACGCGACTGAAGTGCTGGATACCAATGACTGACATATGACTTGGTAGTAAATACATTAGGGGGTTACCTAGGCAACTGGAGCCTGGAATGTCTGCAAATAACCAGCCTACGCTTCAAAGTCACGAGTGTAGAGAATCGCTTCCAGTGTGTACGCATGCTTTACAACAACTAAACGCTGCTGTGACATTAAGAAAAAAAATCTTCCTAACTGCCATCTACAATACTGTGCATACATTTTGAGCCCCCACTCCTTTCTTTATGTTTTGCTTCCAAGATAGCAGGCTTTCTTTTAGCTTTTAAAAAGTGGTCTTGAGCAATAGGCCAAACTACACAAGAACTGGAGTGAAAATAAGGAAGGAGGAGGTCAGGTGAGAGGTATAGCTGTGAGCGTCTACAGTCATCTGTACAACTCAGTGGAGACACTCATGGTTTGGGCTTCATTTTAGTCAGTGGTGTTGGGGAGATCGAATTATGAACACAGAACTGTAACATTGGATTTTTATCCACCATGCATTACTATCTGCAATGCATCTTATTGGCAACAGTTTCCTTTTACAGCAATGACAATGATTCCAAACACATATGTGGATAGAAAAACACACAATGTAACACTATCAGTCATGGACTGGCCTCCCCAGAGTCCCGACCTCGACGTTATTGAAAGTGTAGGATCATCTTGACAAAGGAGTGAAACAAAAGGCAGAAACATCCAAAGAAGAGTTTTGAATGTCCTCCAGGAAGCCTGCAGAACCTTCTTCAATAAATGACAAGAACACTTCCTAAGAGAGTTCAGGGTGTGTAAAAAGAATAACATACCAAATATTCACTCTTCAGCTTATTAGAATTGTGCAGACTTCAAGGTTAGTTCTCACTGAAGTGGCAGTTCAGGTGTCTCTATAATCTTATTACTCTCCAACTCCTCTTTAAATCTCAGGTAGCTCTCAGTCACTTTAGGAAAAGTCATCAGACTCAAATTCCAACAATGCTGAAAGTTGAACATTTTGACTTGGACCCCCCCCCAACAAAAACCCCTGCACTTGTTGCAACAGTGATGTTCCTGTTGGAGTCATGTGGTCACTGGATTCATCTCAGTCTACCATTCACTGTCTTTTAGCTCCATCTTTGGTCTCCACCAACTCTGTGTGAGATTCCTGGCCATTTAGCAGCTTCATGCATCACTACGCTCACTAGTTAGGTGTTACGTTGGTGATTGATGCTGGTCAGATGGTGTACAGTGGGTTTGAAAACAGGAACAGCATAGAAGGATCTGTCACAGACAAACCCTTTCACACAGATAGCCAAGTTATCCACGGTCATTATTAACACAGTCATGCAAATATAGAGTATAGCTTCTAGAAATTCAGAGACTACTATTGTAAATAGGTTTAGGAGGTGTCTTGCACAACTAAGGAAACATAGTGACTCATTCAGTTATGTTTTTAAATATGCTAATCCAACATTTAGATCAAGCAATACTTTGATCTCTGAGGGAGATTAGAGATGTGTCTGATTTCCCTTTGAAACCTCTGAGAAGCGAGGAGGCAGCCAGCCAGCCTGCTGCAGAGAGCCTCTGGCAGCGGCCCAGTCAGCAGAGGGTTAATAACAATAAAGGGGAGGTTGGAGAAGCCTTCCTGAAAGTCACATGGTCTGTGCTGGGAAGGGTGGGGTAGGGGGGTTAAAAGATTGGAGGGAGGGCTGCTGGAGATGAGAGGGGGAGGAATCTGGAGCATGTTGCCGTAGAAACAGAATCCTCAGTTGGCCAGTGTGAAGTCAGAGGCGTAATTTTGGGTGGTGACTGCAGTTAGATGCTGCTGCTGCTGGTGGTGTGAGGTGGGTGGGTTGATGGGAGGGTGACTCACACTGGAGAACACACTCTGCATTCTAATGGATGGACACATGTGTACACACACACACACAAACACACACCTTCGTTAGCTATCGTCACCTTTATTGTCAGTCTCTTCTTATCTTAGCATCTCCTGTTTTATCCTGACTTCCTTTGCTAATTTATATGATGGATCAGCGTTATCTCGCTATTTCTCGGCATATAATTATTTCATTATGCGACTGGAAAATCCATTAGTATACGTTTTGTTGGCTCTACTTGCATGTGTTGATAAAGGGCATCTATTACGGCGAACTAACTGCTCAGACAGGCAAGTAAACTATAGCCATGTAATTGGTGACGGTATAATTGCACAGCACACGTAGCAATTAAAGCGATAATATGTGTAAACCATGCTCAAGATTATCATTGGATTAACTACACTTCCCAAACACCCTTGGGAGTTTAGCAGCTCACCAGCTGTTACAGGGGGACTGTTAATAATTATGTTGATGATTTTATGCTGTTTTATTTTTGAGGTGGGTTTTTTCTCTCTTTTTGGCTGCAGGGGAGTTAGTTTGTATCTCATTATATGAAGCTTATGTTAATGAACTTTGTCTCTTAGGATGCTGGACAATAACACATAAGAAGCAATATTAATCAGATACATATTTTCTCAAGTGCACAACCTAAATCCTAACATACATATGAATCTGAATTTATACAATGACAAATTAATATTAAAATATTAAATAATAATGATTTAATTTGTGTTTTTAATCTTGACTTTAATCAGTATTAGGTTGTTTGGATTAACTTTAATCCACAGCTTTAGTGAGATTAATGAGATGTGTAGTTTAAAGCATAATGTATACATTATAGAAATGTTTTCTCATGAAACATCCACACCCCTTTTTCTTATGTTCACTTTTTAACAACTCAAGAAAAACATCAGATTTTCCTTCGATCACATCAGCCACTGCAGTGCTGTAACACCGCGAGATGTGACGTCCGCTTGTCCTATAGCAAATAATGGTCTTTGATTGAACGCTGCTTTACTCTTCCTTTTAAGGAAAGCCAAAGCAGGTTCATTTCCCATCAGTGCAGCATGTAAAGCTGGAAGCAGCAGATCACAGGCACGGTGACGTTTTCTGGGTCACCACCCACAACTGCATCTCATGGTTTGAGACAAGCCAATGGGGAACAGTAAAGCTGGGTGGTCAGCAGTATAACGAGGCTGGGTAAGAAAAAAAAAAAACCTGTATCTTGTTTATTTCAGTTTTCTTGTGACCATGACTCATTTCATTTCTGGGAACAGGTAGAGGCTGTTGTGCCCCATGCAGAAACAAGAACTGGATTTTCCCTTTTTGAGTTAAAATTGTGATTTTGGAATTGGTAACAATGAAAACAAACCCCCCCCCCAAAAAACATGCTTTACTTGTATATCCTCAGTAGTTACTGTTTCTTCTCACCATGTTTGTTCTGAAAGATTTTAATTAATTTAACTTTGGAACTGTTTACATTTTGCAAAAAAAAAAAGGAATTCTTGCAAAAATGTTTATAAAAAAATCAATTAATATTAATTTTGCTACAAAGTACAGCACTATGAAAAGTCTTTCTATATATTTTACATTTATAGTTTTTCTTATATTTGCATCAAAAGAACCAGACTTGTTTGTAGGTTTTTAAAGTGGTCTTGATCAATAGTTTTTAAGTCTTTCTGAAGGCTTTTCAAAGTTTGCCTTTGGATGGACATCGACTGCTTTTTCACACATTTCCAGTCCAGTCCTGGTCCTCGATCATTTTCATGTTTTTGTTTGTTTGTTAATCACATAATACGATTCACTAAAGCATAAAAAGGCACTGAAGTCAAGTGATGAACCACTGTTTTATCTACAAATAACACAACATGGCAAAGAACCAATTTTAAATTGTATTATTAGATATTTCGTTATCAGCCTGTAACAAAGACACAATTTGTTCCTGATTCTTTAGTCGACTTTATGACACTAAAGAAAGATGAAACAATTGACAGGCATGAAATCATATTTTTGCAACAACAAGGTGATTCCCAAAGAGCTCTTATGTGAGATGACAGAAAACTGGGTGGACAATGTAGAAGAAGAGGACAATGAAGAAGTGGCAGATCTAAAAAGGTCTTTACATCAGATGGAAAGTTTTTCAATTTTTCAGCATGATAATGCAGCAGTCACTAAATACACAGGTACACAGGTTATGCTTATCACCTACTATCACTAATCTAACTGAAAAAAAAAAGTGTCCCATAAAACTAAGATTGAGAAGGCCTCACCAGTCAGGTCAGGAGTGAGCTGTCAATGGTACTGTTTAGTACTGTTTAGAGGCTACAAAGTCCAAAAGCAACAATGCACCACATACACTGCATGGAGCATGGGCAGAAATAAGACGATGCTTAAATGTTCACAGATAAAAACAAAAACACAACGACATTGTAAATGCTTAGCCCCTGCCGTATGGATGGATGGACAGATGGATGTTTGGTTTTTCCATTTAAACAGAAACAACTGAATGTCTCCTTGGCATAGGACGGTAAATGCTCAAATTTCTATACATTTGTTTGATCCCAGAAATAAACTCATTTAATCGTTTGATCACTGCGCTTTTCCCTGAAACGACAACATAAAGGATCGGCCTGTTTTCCCCCCCCAGTTTTTTTAAAAACAGAACGATGGGCATAACTTCTTACATTAACCACACGTTCATTCACTCGTTCACTTGTAGTACCACACATATAGTATATTTAATAAAGCTCCCTTCTGAATTTTGTTATGTGGGAAACAATAAGAAGGAGTTTATAGTTAAAATCTCTGAACACATGAATGACATCAGAAATAACGCTGAGAGAGCCCCTACAGCCAGACATTTTCAGTTAGCTGGAGGGTCAGTGGTTACTGGGACGAGTGGTTTACAGGGAAGAGAATCATCATCAAAGCCCGTTGATATATAACAGTGTATATATGGAGGATTAAATGAGGAATTGTTGTCGTCCTGTTTTGATTATTATATGTGGTGCATGGGTTCCAAGGACCTCTGGTAAACTGACTTACATAGTTCCAAATAATGTGTTTTTTTTAAGGTATTCGTGGATTTCTAGATCCTTGAGCTTTGGATCCGACAGACTCGTCATCCAGGATGTTTTCCTGTTATGGGAAAGGGCTTTTTCTTTCTTTCTTTCTTTGTTAGGTTTGGCTTTATATCCAGCTATATATGTGATGTTATGCACGTGTACAAATACATGTACAAGTAAATACAAATCCACCACTGATCAGGGTTCTGTGTGTCCCAGTGCTTTATTGCTGGTGATGTCCACATATGCAGAGAAAAGCCATTGACAGAAGCGTGTCCATTTTTTTTTATTGCCACTTCATACTGAATAGTATAACATCATATACAACAGTATTATATATGCAATTGTGAGCGCTTAAGTTCTTATTAATAGTTTGTCAATTTAATGATTTAGCACCAGTTAGACCGATTAATCGTTTGGAGATGAGCAGGCAGTTTTTTTTGTGTTTTTCTAATATCCTTTAAATCTCTCAGTGTAGAGCTCCGTTTCTCCAGGACACTGAAAAAATCCCACAAAATACAAGTTATGTATTTTGAGCAATAATATCGGGGCTTCAGATGAAACACATATAATGATGGAGTGTGGGCGTGGACTTCTTAAGTCCCTTTACAGGAGAAACTCTACACCGGCCTCTCCGTGGACTCCCCCACTCCAAATCAATGTTTATCGATTTCATTAGGCTGAAATAAAGACTTGCCAATGTGCCCGCTGAACTGGCGATACAGACGGTGAAGCAACTTGGTTAAATGACTGAGACACAGCGCCACCAGGTGGTTCTACCTCAATCCAACATCGCAGCAAATATCCTCTGACTGTATTTACCGATTTACATGTGTTAGGCTTCATGACTCATTGTCCTGATATTAAGGGAACATGTGCATTGCTAAAAATCTGCAGTATGAATTGATGCCAGTGAGACATTTGCATGCGATCATTAAAACTGGACAGGAAGGATATTACCGACATCGGAAGAATGAATGAGGCTCTGCAGGAAGCAGGCTGTGCATTCATACCGCCAACACAAAGTCTTACCTTTTGCAGGCTTGCTGTTTGGTTTCCTCTGGTAGATCGGTTTGTAAAGCAGGAAACAGCAGCAGTTTTTCACACGGGAAAGCCCTGAAACCGTGCTACCTCCGATTAGCCCTGCTGCTACTACTGGGGTCCCATCTGGCTAATTACCTTGTCAATAAACCTTGAAGGTAATACCGCGAGAACGGGAGTTGGGGTTGAGCGCTGATCCTGACCCTCACTAATTATCTCATCCCAGTTCCAGCAGGGAAAACAGTCCGAGGCAATAACTCAAGGTCCAGTATTATTTATGCACGTGTCCATTCACATTAAAAACCTGTCACCGTGTTGCACATTTCATTTAAAAAGGAACAACATTACAGGTTTTACCCATCAAGGTGTAAACCAGTGTAGAACAAAGCTGACCAGAAAAAGGTTTGTATGCATTTATATGTATGTATTTATTTATATGCACATTTCTAATGCACTCCGCTTTTAACTGTGCTGAGATTCTTTTGTTGTCACGTGCATCTTTTTTGTTGACATTATCTTTGAGATGGAAACTGGACAGTGACTGGATGTAATTTAGAAAGACACACACCCAGGAGCTTTCACGCTGCCTGTCAGGACAAACACTACGCCATCAATCTCCAAAGATGTCTTTATCTACTCTAATGAAAGCTGGTGAAGCAGAGACTGGGGCGAGAGTAGAAAACCTTTTCTTGTGTTGTCCCAGTGAAACAGTGGCCTAAATAACTGCGAAAGGAAAAAAGCAAAAAGGTTTGTGACCATCAAGACCTCAGGTTGCACTAAAAATGCACAAAGTCATGAATAGCTGAAAATAAGACAAATGGACTTTCACCTCATGCAAGAGGCCTTTTCAGTTCTAAAACAACTGATGAAGAGTCCCAAGTATTTTATCCATAGTGGAGGCATCAACCTGGAGGAGATCCTACGGATAACCCAGCTAGGTGTTAAATACCTGGAGTCTCCATCAGTTATACAACTGAAGATTCCTCTTGAATGAGAGACAAAATATCTTCACGGACAAAAAACGCAGTGTCTGACGTAGTGTCTGTTTTGCTTTTTCTTTAATCTTCTTGTTCTATCGGCTGTTCATCTCAGCACGTCTTCCTTCATGAACCTTCTCTGTGTTCTTCCTGTTTTCCTCCTGCCTACATCTCCATCTTCAGGATCCTCTGAGCACCATACACAATCCCTCCTCTGTAAATTTCATTTCTGTATTATACCTTCTTGCTTCTGTTTCTTAGATTTAATTATTTTCTAATGACATTTCTCTACTCTTTTGCACAATCTCAGTCTCATTTATTTTTTTATTTTTCTTTAACTTCATTGAAATCTTTTTTTAATTTCATCACTGCTGTATATATCAAATGATTTTTATTTATTTATTGCACACGATGGGCCTGAAAGACTTCATCTCCGCCTCCTGTCTCTTTGTCACTGCCACCTTCCCTATCCATACATCACAGCATGTCTCATTACAATCTTCTAAACCTTCCCTTTAAATCTTGCTACTATCCTTCTCTCACAAATCACCCCTGACTCTAATCTACACCCACTCCACCCTGCCTGCACTCTGCGCTTCAGCTCTCTTGTGCACTGTTCCTTGCTTTTGACAGCTGACCCAGGCATTTAAACTATTCCACCTTCACTTCACCTCCTTGTATCTTTTTTGCCTCTCTCATTGACAAATATCTATTTTGTCTATGAATATGAAACAGTGAATCCTTGGAAATTTAAAATAATTAACTTTTTTATTATTCTGTAATTGTTGAATATAATTTTTGAAATAAAGTAAATCATGTATTACATAATTAACTATTTATGCGCCATACAGTGTCCCAATCCTGCTTGTTTAACTCTGCAGCGCCACCTGCTGGTACACATCTTGAGTTAGCATAAACACATTCTGCGATAATATAATCGCAGAAGCTCG
>VOQK01006287.1:0-11592 GCA_015052645.1 Benitochromis conjunctus
CTTTGAAAAACAAAACATTTGTTGGGGCTTAGCTTAAATGACTCACCAGATTTTTCCTACAAGCATTTTGTATTTAAGCACTCTCTAGCTCTACGTGACTGACCAGAATTCCACTATCTGCGGAATAAATCAGCGCCTCGGAAACTTTGTTTAAAGAGCTGTGGTCTCCGGGGACAGCGGAAGTTATATGTGTCTGCAGAATTCCGTCCGTGCAGGAGCAACAATCATATCCAAGATGGAGACCGTAAATGCTGGACATATGATGAGCTTAGCTGCTCTACAGAGGCAAGACCCGTACATAAACAAATTGCTCGATGTTACCGGCCAGGTGGCTCTCTATAACTTCAACTCCAAGGCGAATGAGTGGGTAAGTTTGTAAGTAACGCACACAGTTTTGCGGAAAGCCGTCAAAGCTAGCTAAGTATTTGACTTAGCATGCTAGCTGTTCTGTATAAACACAGAGATACAAAGAAATGTGATCATATTTGTGGAATTAAACTTTATCCAGGTACTGCTTACAGACGTTGTGTTTTCGCGCCACTGTCATTTTGATGATTGTTTTAATTATTTTTTTTTTTAATAACAATAAGCGTAATCTTTCAAGGGCTAGCTACTATTGGGCTAACAGCGTCCTTTGCTATTATTCAGCATGTTTATTGTTTCTGACTCATACCTTCATTTTTTATTTTATTTTATTTTACAGGAGAAGACTGAAATCGAGGGCACCCTGTTTGTTTATGCAAGGTAAGCACTTGAGGTTTTTATAGTAATGTAATGCGGTGACCGCGAGGGCTTGTTTACTTGTTCTTACGTTTCACGCGCTGTCATTTTACGTGTTCTGCGCACGTGTGCAGGCCTCAGTCTTTGTAAACAAACACGAATTAAATTGCGTGTTATTTCTATCCGCTCACAGAACGAAAATCACAGTCTATTTAAATAGGAAAATAATTAATTCCACGTGAAATTTGAAGACTTGTTTGATAAACAGCTTTAACACACGTCGTTGTTTTGAGGGCTGTTCATGTATTCATTAGAAAATAACGAAAATGTTAGCAACCCATTTAATTGGTTATTGATTAATATGAATCCCTTTCATAGAATTGAGAATTATGTAGTTCTCTGAACTTCTCATTTACAAAATGTATATAGTAAACGAGAATGAGTACCTCCAAGTCTGAGGCCATGGTTCTCAGCTGGAAAAGGGTGGTGTGCTCCTTCCAGGTAAGGGACTATTTGCTATTTGAATCTTGTACACAACTGAAGGGAGACTGGAGCGTGAAACTGACTGACTGATCGCGGCCACGCAGGTGGTTTACAGGTCCGCTGTGGTAAAGAGAGAGCAGATCGCAAAAGTGAAACTTTCAATGAACAGCCATTATTGGGAGCCCTGGATAGGGACCAAAGAAAATGAGATCAGTGCCAGTTTAGCTCAGGGGTGAGCTGGCGGCCACATGGCCGGAGAGCAACAGCCCGGGTTTGAGTCTGGAATGTCTCGCTGATTTTGCTGATTGTTAAGCACTTTGATCAACCCTGTTGTTTTAAAATGTGCTATATAAATAAATAAACCTAAACCTGTCCTTTCGAGATAGGATGAGAAGTTCAGTTATTCACAAGGGACTCTAGAGTAGAGCTGCTACTCCTCCACATTGAAAACTAGGCAACTACGGTGTTCTGGGCATGTCCTACCAGAATGAGGCCATGGAGTGAGCTCCGGACAAACTGGAGAGATTAAAGGGGGACATGAAATGCTACACATATAAAGGCTAATTTACACCACTGAGCTCTGCTCTCAAAAAATGACATGGATGTAACAGTGAACTATAACTATGAAACTGGATTTAAGAAATAAGTGCTTAAGATAATATGTTTAACTTTAAGCACTTAAAACAGTTTAAATCATTTTGAGTAGTTCCTGTTGTTCATAGGATCCCATGAACAGTACAGTACAAAACCAGTACTATGTCCAGCAATGGCCTGCCACAGGACCTGAAAGATGCATCTGGTCCTTCAGTTTATCCATGTACTGTTTACTGAAGTGTTGTCAGAAACAGTCTCAGTGCAAGGGTGGCTGTCAAGAAGCCACTCCAAAGAAAGAAAAATGGGATAAAAATGCAGAACTAGTCTGAAAATCAGTGAAACAGGTCTTATGGAGTGATGAATCTACAATGGAACACTTAGTTATGCATTGGCCTCCCTGCAGTCCAGACTTCAACATTATTGAAGCGGTGTAGGATCATCTTGACGGAGAACAAAACAAAAGGCAGAAACACCAAAGAACTTGGAATGCCCTTTAAGAAGCCTGGAGAACTATTTCTGAAGACTACTTAAAGAAATTACAAGAAAATTGTCTTAGAGCGTTTAGGCTGTGTTTAAGAAGAGGTATTCATATGAAATATTGACTTTCAAGCTCATTAGAAATCTACATATATATGTAGTTTATTGTATTTCCATGTATGTTTACACGTGTTTCCATACATCAGTGCACATATTTCTCATTTTCCTAGCAAGAAATAAAGAAAGTCACTGAAGACTTTTGCAAAGTATTGTATCTATTTTTAATGGCATCATTTCTGTTTTCTCTTAAAGTAAACTCTTTTAAAAATGTGCTAATTGTTTGTCATAAAAAAAAAATCATTAATGGATGACTAAATCCGCATGGAGATGTGTCATATCAGTGAGGTGATGTTTTTTTGTCCCTGAAAGGTCTGCTTCCCCTCACCATGGCTTCACCATCATGAATCGACTGAGCACAGAGAACCTTGTAGAACCAATCAATAAAGACCTGGAGTTTCAGCTGCAGGATCCATTCTTGCTCTACAGAAATGGCAACTGTGAGTGTTTTGTAGTCCAGTTACACAGAAACAGCAGATGTCATGTACAGGAGATTCATATTTCTGTGTATGCTTGGACTGAAATCAGATGTGCTGCAGTATTTCACAGCTTCTTGAAGTTCAAGGCAACAACAAAAAAACACCACCATCCCAGAATGTCAGCCAATGTTTCTCTGCTACATAATATTTCTCTAGTACAATGTTTCTCCCCATAATATGATGCTGTATCACAAAAGATAGTTTTCAAGAGAAACCTTTACCATAGCTTTGAAAGGGCCTGCTTTAAACAAAAAGAGATGATAATTTGGGCAAAAAGATTGCAAATTTTTAGCAGAAAAAAGTAAATATCCAAACAGCAAACAGACAGTAAACTTTTGACCTTTCTCTAAATGTTACTGCACTCTTCGTTTTTATTTCATAAACTTAAAAAAAGTCAAAATGTTGCATTCAAAGATATTGTACATTTCTCTAGCTGTAGATTTAGTTTTAAGTTTGTTTGCTGTATTGGTTTTATTAAATTTTTCCGCTCAAACGCAATAATGCCAGAACACGTTACTACCTTTAAAAATGCTGGACAGACACCTCCCCAGTGTTCTCTGGAACAGCTCTTCTCCCTTTTGCTTGAAGTCCTTCTTGTATCTTGGAGAATCAAGGAGAAAGACCTTGTCACTCATGGCCTCAGACTGGTCTGTCAAACCACTCAGTATTCAGCTTGGTTTGGCCACAGATTTCATTCTGTATTGGGCCAACAAACAAAAAGACTTTGGGCTCTAAGGGGTGAGTTAGACTTCTGCTATAAAAATGTAATTATACACGTTGTGGGTTTTCCTGATGGCTTACTCCAGTGAAATCGTCCAGTGTTATAAAGAGAGTTCAGCAGGAAGTAAGATCAGATGTAGAGGCTGGAAATAAATCCTCAAATCCTCAGAAAGTAACTGACAGTGCTGCCACCGAGGTAATCGATCAGAAGTCTGAACAGAAGTTTCATTAAGGCAATAAACAAGGAGTTGGACTGTTTTCCCATTTGTTTGCTAATGAGAAACAATAACATGGCCAGGCTCAGCGTCAGAGTGGACTGCTCCCCTTTAGGACTCGGCTTGCCTATCAGCCTGCCTGGTATGGAAGACATGATGTAATTTTTTTTTTGTTGATATCCAAGTCAGAATAGTCTTTTCCAGGTGCTTCACAGGAGTCAGAGTGCCGCTGTTTTCATTTTAATTCCTCAAAGAGTGTTGAGTTGCAGGCAGAAAATCTTTCTTTTCAGTAAGATAAGTTACTGGCTGAGGAGCCGTTTTTTGTTCTCTGCCTGAAGTCTGTTTTGCTGTTTGTGATTGCTCTCCAGGTAGAGTTCAGGTTTGTGAGAGAAAGTGAGAGCAGGATGTAGACGACGCTCCTGAGACTTCTCTCTCCAATTAAAAATAATGAAGGCTGATATTGCTGAAAGATGTTTGTTTGAAGAGCAAAGTCGAACACAGGGAGGATGGATTCTTCAGAGGGATGGTCATGTTGCTCCAAGTGTGTTTGAAATCTCTTCTGCAGGCTGATGCGTGCGCTCAACGTTTCAGAAGTCTGTTGGTGAGGTGTGTACTTGGACTTGTGCATACACCTGTTTACAACACTTCGTTTTCCCGTTGGTAGCAAGGGATGCTCCAGGGAGGCAAGCACTTGGGTTGCTAGGTTACCTCAGGCTTTAGAGGGAACTTGAATACACCAGTGTTTTATCACATAGACACACACAAAGCATGAGCAGCTTCATATAAAATTGTTGTTTTGTTTTGTTTTTTATCAGAAACTGCAAATGTGCAGTTTGCTTGTTTTCCGTTTGGAGTCGGTGAATGCTGTGTTACCTCTACACAGATGAACTTTGCCTTTTTGTGTTCGATTGTTTTGTAACTTCACCGCTTTAGACTGTCAGATTCTCATTGATCCTAAGGTCCACTAATGTGAGGTCATGTACAGTGATCATTTAGTGTTATTTTCAGTGTTTTCTTTGATGGCTCCATTACATTAAGTCACAAATCTGACTAATGATTTTTAAAAAACTTTAAAATCAGATATTTATTTTAGCTGTGGTTATGAAAGGCTTTTTTGTTGTTGTTTTTTTGTTTTTGTTTTGTTTTTTCAAGACTTTTGTATAAACTGGTGTCTGCTATCAGTGTTATTAAATGCATTATTTGTGTCTGTGTTTTTTAACAGTGGGTATCTATAGTATTTGGTTCTATGACAAGAAGGATTGTCAACGCATCGCTCAGCTCATGGTCAAGTAAGTAGCTGGACATTTTTCAGTGCATGAAATGGGGCAGGGCTTTACTTTTGTCTGGTTTTTCCACCTGTCACGTTTGATTGTATTTCCACATTCAATCACCACGTGTACTTTCTAGAAATGTGGGGTCTGTTATGTTCACTATATCCAGGGTTTAAAGAACTCTGTGTATAAGATGCCATAAAGTTGATGCAGGTTAAGGAGTTTTTAATACAGAATAATTCAAATTAAACAGAAATATAGGAGCCCCATGACAAGCAAATCAGAGCATGAACCAACCATGCAGCGGGATGTAAGATTCAGGCTTCACCTTAAAAGTAAGACTGCCATCTCTGGCCTGCGAGGTTAAAGGAACAATCACATCACTCCCAAGTTGACTACGTTGCAGAAAAGTGAGAAAATCGAATTGTCAAGTTCATATTTTGGTTTTTGTTGCTCTGAAAAAACAAACACTGACCTGTTTATGGTAAATGACCTGCATTTGTATAGCGCTTTACTCAGTCCCTAAGGACCCCAAAGCGCTTTACACTACAATCAGTCATTCACCCATTCACACACAGGTGATGGCAAGCTACATTGTAGCCACAGCTGCCCTGGGGCGCACTGACAGAGGCGAGGCTGCCAGACACTGGCGCCACCGGGCCCTCTGACCATCACCAGTAGGCAAACATGGGGTTAGTATCTTGCCCAAGGATACTTGGCATGTAGACTGGAGGAGCCTGGGATCGAACCACCGACCTTCCTGTGAGGAGGTGACCCGCTCTACCGCCTGAGCTACAGCCACCCCAATGGTTTATGGTTTATATAATTTGAGTAATTTCACTTAAAAAACAAAGTAAGGTTGTTCAGTATATATTAGCTCTGACCCCAACATGATCAATACTTAACTGTTGTTTGCTTTGTCAGATATTATGTGTTCAGGTTATATGTCATGCTTTAACTCTGTGCCAGGATTGTGAAACAAGAAGCAGACCATGCCCAGAAAAAGTCACCTGAGAGGGCAGAGCCGGGGAGAACCAATGGAGTCGCAGAACCCCGGAGCATCGATATCTTGGAGCTGCTCAGCAAAGCCAAGGAAGAATACCAAAGGGTGAGGAGGCAAACACGCAGTTAACATAACATCATGTGAACATACTCGTGTTATCACACGAGTATGTTCACATGATGTATAACTATAGTGTTTGACAGAATTTGAGCCTTAAATTGAGGAAATTTTGCCAACTGAAACAAAGTTGCGTGATTATCCATATAATTTATTACAGTGGTGCATCACCTGGGTCTATTTCAGGTGTGGAGTTGTCAGTTTAAGATGGAGAAAACAGTATAATCTAATGTTTTTATGTTTGTGCAATAATTGCAGGCCCAAGCAGGTGAAACGGATGTGTCCATTGAACAGACTGTAAAAGCAGTCGTCAGCACTACAGAGCATCCCCACACCACACCGCAGCCTGAAAAGGTACGTACAACACACACTCACATATACACACAAAGCAATGATTTGAGCTCTAATTTTTATTTATCTTTATATGTTTAAAGCTTTGTCATACTTGTCACTCCTACACGTAGAAAATGTGGAGGAGGACAGTTAGCAGGTTTTTATCCTTGTCACTCCATACATAATTGGCATTTGGCAGCAGGGAAAGCTGCAAGTAACGTTGCAAAACAGACACCCAAATACGAGCCTTCAATTTATGTCACTGCCATGAGTGCTGCTTGTGTTTTCTGCAGGGTTTGCATGTGGGACTAAGATGAACTGAACAATTCTGGGCAATCAATGTTAACTTATTGGAAAGGGAAATGGGCCATGTTGTGAATCAATCATATACCAGTATTATATTGGATATGTTATAGCCAGTGTTTCCTGATACATTTCTAAGATATTTATCACAAGCAGTGGAGCTGTGTCATCTCCATGTTTACCGAGTCTGAGGATTGTAATTTTTATAGAAAAGTTGTCATTTCATCCCATTAGCCACTTATGTTTTTGGATTAAAATCCCAATAGCTAAAAAAAAGCCTCTCCTTACAGTGTTTGTTGTTTGCAAAGCTCAATGGTGATGACAGCTTAAACAGCTAAAATGGCATCAGAAGCAGCAGAGTGTCAGCTCCAGCCGATTAAGGTGAAATTAGCAACGGCAAAAACAAAACTTAAAGCCAACTATCTTGTCAAAATATGATAATCGTATAGCTTCCAACAAACTTTCATAATCTTACTTATTACACAACTTGAATGTTTAATAGATGATCGAAATAGCTTTTGATTAATTTTCTGTCATTTGATTGTTTGAGCTCCACTGATCATTGTTTCTTTACCCAGCAGAGCTCTCACCCCGTGGTAAAGCAGATCACAGTGGAGGAGCTCTTTGGTTCCTCTCTCCCTAAGGACCCCTCTCTACCTACCATGCCCACGCAGAGCACCACTGTTTCCAGTGACCCCTCCGCTGCCTACATCCACAAACAACCATATCCTGCTCCACCTCCACAAAGCACTCTCCTCATTCACCAACATTCGTCCCAAGACCCTGGTTCCAGCCAGAGGAATCAAGCCCCCGGTCTACTCCCTGCTCCATACGCACTACACCCCAGTCCTGTATTCCAGTCAGTGATCCAAAGGTCAGATCCCCAGGCACACTCCTCGGTGTCTCCACTCATAGTGCCTTCAGCTGCTCCCCCTGGTACCGCAGGACCTCCAACTGCTCAAACATCCTATTTGGGTCAGGACATCCTCGCCACACTCAAACCAGCAGCGCCTTCTGTAAATTCAGACCACCACAAACCCATCCTCGCACCTAACTTCCTGCCAAGCACATTGGTCCCACCCCACAGCTTCCGAGAGCCTATGGGAAAACCCCTTCTTCAACATGGAAAGGACATGGAGGTTTTCTCTCAGCCTCCAAATCTGATTAAACCAATATCTGTGAGTTCAGCTTTTTTTTTTTTTTTCTTCTTCATTATTCTGGTAAATTTGAATCCAGTATGTTTGATCTTATTTCATTTTTTCTTCTTTCCCCTTTCAGGCTGTTCCCATGAGTCCAAGTCTTGCTGTTCCAGGGTCACAGGTTTCTGTGCTGCTGTCCCCCAGTGCCTTCCAGCAGTCCCTCAATAAGACACCGGCAGCAACGTCAGTGGTCCCTCCTGCACCCACTGAGCCCACCTCAGCCTCTGAAGGAACTAAAGAACCTGTAGCAGCCCCCTGCAGTAAAGCACAGCTACAGGAGACTCTGATACACCTCATTAAGGTAAACTGGAAGTGTGAAGCATATAAAAGAAACTGTTGGCTCTTTATAGCATGAGAAAAGTTCAAGCTAGAGCTAATTACCCTCGTATTATGATATTATGTATAAATTTAAATGCCTTTTCCACACATTCACTGAATGACCTTGTATACTTATATTAATATGGATCTATATACGTATATAGAAAATAAATGTGCTCTTTTTTCCTCATTTTCTCTTGTGTGAAGCCATTGTCCATGCATTCTCTCTAACAGCCAGCAGGGGGCGACCATTGTGGTTGCAGGAAGCTATATTATTAAACCATTGATGTTATTTAACTGTTGCAAAATCCACACACTTAAGCAGTTTCTTTTTTTGTCTTCTTCTTCATGCCCTGATTTTCTAGAATGACCCAGACTTCCTTGGTGCCATTCATGACGCTTACCTGCAGCGCCTATCCAAGGACTTTGGCAACGTAAAGCTATAGTCCTACTTCAGCCGTCACCACACTTACTTTCAGTGCTCCGACCTCGTCAGGATCAATAAAGAGAGACACAAATAATGGAGAAATTAAAAGAAGTGGAGCAAACATGTTTTCAACACACTGTACACCAAAAACCCGTCAAAACTAGTCTGTGTGCTAAAGGTTATTACAGCATGCACCGCACCGTCTAGCCATCTGTTCCTGATGCTGAATACTCGTTTTATTCTGGATCTACCTTTTGTCAAAGTCTATCAAACGCAGAACTACTGTGGGAAAGACGAATGAGATAAATCTTCCAGTTAAACCTTGATGTTTTTTTTTTTTATTTTGGTTTTTCCTTTCTGAATGTGGTCAAACTTTATGGCTGGATAAAGTTTAGCTGTTGGTTAGCTTGTTGTTTTGGTTTGTTGGGGGGGGGTGTTCTTTGGAGGGAACCTCAAACCCGCTGACCCTCGGGCAGATAGTTTTGCAGCTGTAGGAATCACAGGTGCTGCTTCTCTTACTCGTCACGTCTTTGGTGTTCTCGCCATGAGCACACTTATGCTGCGACTGCTTGTGATGAGGAAGACCTCTGTGCTGGGGACCTGAGCTGTCCTGCTTTGTGGCATTTAAGCAGAACCAGTCTTTCGCCTTGTTTTGTTGTTTGTTGGGTTTTTTTCTTCTACGTTTTGAAGCTGAGAAAGATGCTGAACAGCCATTCTGGGCATTTTGTGTTTGGCAGGAGTTTGTTGAGGAAGGTTTAAGTCCAGTGAAGATGAATAACTTCCATCATTGTTTGGAGAAGAAGCACTTGCAGCCAAGAACTGAAACTAATCACCTGTCCCTCTCAGCTGCTGTTATAATGTTACAGATGGTGATATGTTTATGACTCAGAAACCAGCTCATTTACTACCTTTGGGTTTTACACAAGTCTCCTTACCCTTGCTTTGTCTACATCCTTCTCCTTGTTTGTGTTGTCATCTCTCCTCCACCAGCTGACCTTGTAGTCGTGGATGTTCTCGGAGGGGAATGTGCAATAGGCGACTGTCGCAAAGCCTTTAGGGATACCAGCATTTGGGTTTTTTTTTTAGTATGCTACTACAGAGCCTTTGGGGTCTGCAAGTGATTTACATTTCGAGTATTATGAGGGGAAAAAACAAAGTAGCAAATTTGGATTTCTCTTTCTTTTCGATCCTTTTAGCGGTTAAATGATTAAACAGGTGGAACCGATGTGCTTTTGATAGCTTCATTGTGCTTCAGACAAGCTGAGTTACTACATTTACCCAGGCTAATGCTGAAAACTGTAAACTACCTCTAGACCCATCTACCCCCCGCCCCCCCCAGTATGTTTTTCCAAGCTGCAGTCAATAAGTTGAAGATGAAATAAACTCGGGTGTTTTTGCAGTAAAAGGCTACTGCAGCACGTACCCATAAAACCTGCAGACTGCAGTGGAAACAGGAATAAGCACTGCTGAGTGGCTGCTGTTTGTGAGCAAAGAAAAAGAATAAATGTGCATCATGAAAGCTAAGATCTAAAAAATACATATATATTA
Organism: Benitochromis conjunctus; assembly: GCA_015052645.1. NCBI lineage: Eukaryota > Metazoa > Chordata > Actinopteri > Cichliformes > Cichlidae > Benitochromis > Benitochromis conjunctus. Next base: position 10,325 of record VOQK01006287.1, read on the forward strand.
ATGAATTTCTCTCACAAATTGTCAACATATTCAAACTATTAAAGCCTGTCTATTTATACAAGGAAAAAAGGAAGAAAAAAAAGATGTAAATGCATGAAAATATTAGAGGGTTTTCTGACCAGTGGTACAGTGATGTTCAGTAGTTGGGCCATTAGTCCAGTTACCTAAACGAACAGTATACAAAGTCATTAATATCCAAATTGTGTATTTTTTTTATATATATATGTGAGCAACAAGAAGAGCTGAGATTATTACTTTGTACATAATTTTTTTTTATTTTTATGTTATTTTTTTTTATTTTGCGGCATGAATTCTTGCCTCAATTGTGACATCACAGCTCTGTATTTGATATTTGAATGTGAAGTTTACTCACAGTCGTGTTTCTCATGCTTTCAGTATTATTATTGTTTGTTTTTTTTTATTGTTTGTTTGTTTTTTTGTTTTTTTAATCATTTGGAAAAGTTTGTTAATTTCATTGCCATGTAAAAACTCATTTTTCATGTCAGAAATGGTTTTGCCAACACTTTGGGGGTTTTTTTTTTTCTTTTTTTGCATGTGTTGGTTAAATAAAGAATAATTGAAATGTTAGACATTGTTTTTGATCCCAATCACATATTTAAGATTTTAAGGTTATTTTACACGTCGGTCTAATTTATGTTATTGGCCCGTCATGTGGTTTTGAGAGTTTTTGCAAATAACACAAATTTTTCTAAGATTCATGTTATTGTGCGTAATTTGAATATTTTGTAATATTAAAGATTTGAAAGTAGAGTTGTTTGCTCTTGTTTTCTGCTTGGAAGAGTCAGTGTTTTGGTAAGCAGTGAGAAGTTTCATAACTTAGATTAGATAAAACTTTATTAATCCTTTGGGTGGGTTGCTCCGGGAAATTCAGTTTCCAGTAGCACAGCACCGTCAGAGTTGGAATAACAAATAAAGGGAAATAAGAGAGAACTTAAAGAGCAATGTGATTATTAGAATGAAAACGTTGACCCTATTAACAAATTATTATTATTTTACATATTTCTAATTAAGTCCAAGTTTCTAATTGCAATCATAACTAAGAGATGTCCGAATCTTAAATGGTGCAGTTTTATCTCTGACCACCAGATGTCACTAGTTGCTTACATTTAAACCCGCACTACCCCACAGTAAACGGGTCGTGTCACAGCCAACATCAAATTGTATTTAGTTGGTATCAGGTACGTGCAAGGTCGTATTTTTTTAGATAACGTAATCGTGTAGTAGTTCCGGGTTTAAATGACAAATTG
>VOQK01006287.1:12390-26266 GCA_015052645.1 Benitochromis conjunctus
GCCCCGGCGTCCTGACCGACCGCGGGCGTGCACCCGCGCGTGTGGCCTTGGTTTTAGTCCAAAGCCTTCCTACTGTCGGTTCATGCGGCAGTTTGGACTAACTGCAGGCTTCTTTTGGCCCTAGATTAGCCATATTCATAGGCTTCGCTTGCAAACACGCCCCCTGCCTCCCTCCCTACTCTGTGGTTAAACAGCGTTATCTCTTTTTAACCCCTGCCATCGTCCGCTGCGCTCTCCTCGCCTTTATTCTCAGAACAGCAGACCGGAGGGAACTTTTAACTCCTTTAACTCTATTTTACCAGCTTGCGTGTGCGTGAGTGTGCTTCTCTTCGGTTCACCGGCCAGATGGAGGACTATCATAAACCGGACCAGCAGACGGTGCAGGCGCTCAGGAACACCGCCACCCGACTCCGGATCAACTCCATCAAGGCGACAACTGCAGCGGGCAGCGGGTAAGATGGTTAAACCGAGCAGGAGACGCATGACACCAAAAAACGTGGTTTAATGCACGTTGTTTTTATCCGTTTAAATATCGATGTGTGATTTCTTTAATTTATAAGGAACTGCTTCAGGGAAGAGCATCGTAATTACTGATGAACTGTCCGGAGAACACAGTAACGTCAGCTTTAAGATGTGAAATAGTCAAACTGTGTATTTATAATATTATAGATGCACAATATGAAAATCTGGCTCTGTGTCTGGCGTGCCTAAACTTTTTTTTTTTTTTAAGTATTTCAATTGTTTATCTGTGCACAGAATCTGTGCGCAAGTTACGCACCAGCAAGGACGGTTGGGCAAGTTCATGTACATACATATACATAAATGCTGCGAGCAATATCCTGACAGAAAATGTAGTCTTAATGTATTTAATTATATGTTGTGCCCCTTTAAAATAATAAAACATGTTTATTATTTTAGCCGTGTGGTTTGGATCGAGAGGTTCTGTCATAGCTTGCTGCAGGTACCCCGGCGTTTCGCTCCTCTCGTTCTCCGAGATCACTTATGTAACACACAACTCACGCCGGACAGTTTCGTTATGTGGCCACTGCTACGGCTCATGGGTCGATGTGTTGTGCGGCAGCGGAGCAGAGAACCGCTCAGTGCGCAAACATGCTTCTGCAGCGCCTGCGTGCCCCGGTGCAGACGGTTAATCAGCAAGAGGCAAACGCGAATAACGACGTCCGATGTGCACTTTCTAACTAAAAGTCGCGCTGACAAATCACCAATTTTCCATTTCAGGGTCTTCAAAAAAAAGAAAAGAAAAAAAAGAAAGAGGCGTTAGTGAGGTATTTTTGGCATGTCGCTTGAAAAATGACGTTGAGAATAACATACAAGAAATAAAATCTTCTGACTTATTTTGTGTTAAATGGTCATGATTTTAACAGTTAGTGAGTTACACGCTGAATGAGGGTTTGTACTGTTTGTGCACGGAGGACTGAAGGAGTTGTGTAGGAGCTCCTGTATATGTGCTTACTGTTGTGTGACCCTGATGATAGTGTGATGGCCTTACATAACTCCCCAAATAATGGTGGTCTGGCTTTAATTAACCCACTGAATGTGCACTGACGGGATGAACCGGCCAGTTAAACTCAGTTTCTAATGTCATTTTGCCTGTTCGTGTGTTTTTTTCCCCTCTCCTGCACTTATTTTGTGGCAGTCATCCCACATCATGCAGCAGCGTGGCAGAGATCATGTCCGTGCTTTTCTTTCATTCAATGAAATACCGACCCGAAGACCCACGTAACCCCAACAATGACCGATTTGTCCTCTCTAAGGTAATGCGCATACATCCATAATGGTTGTAGACGTTATTCAAAAGCATCAACACACAAAGGTGGGTTGAACAGAGTCAAATAATATGCATGTGCCTGAGTGTATACATATGTTTTTGTTATAGCATGTATCTAAATAACTCATTCATATAATATTTATTACCATGCTACAAAATTAGTGCAGTCATCTCAGTTTTTGTCTTGATGCATGCTCAATCATCCAGGGAAGTAAATCCCAAAAGGTTGATTCTGTATGTCCAGATGAACAGAAGTTCATCAGATAACTGAGTTCCCTCTGTTCAGTTATCTGATGAATGTTCTTAAAAACAAGCTGTAGTGCAAGAACGCAAACATCTGCTACAATGCGTAAGAAGATCAGTTGATCTGTTCTACACGCTAACACCACACTGACTGCACTTCAGCATGTACATTTAAGGCCTAAACTTTGCCTCCTCAGGGTCACGCAGCCCCGGTGCTGTATGCTGTGTGGGCAGAGACGGGCTATCTGAAGGAGAATGAGCTTCTCAACCTCCGCAAGGTCGACTCCATCCTGGAGGGACACCCTGTGCCGGTGAGGCAACATTCAAACTTGCAAGAAGTTTACGACTTTGAGAGTCACTACCAAAGCGAGAGTATATATATTAGGGATATTTTAAAACCCCAACGCTGCCTTTCATGGTTTCCTTTCATGGTTTCTTTGGAGTTGAGACAGAAATATTTGTCATGTTTTCACACTGAAGTTGATACGTCTCACACTGAACTGTCAACACACACAGACGCAGTGAGATATATTGAAAAGTTAAGGAAAATCTTATATATGGCATGCCTTCAGACTTTTCTGTTAAATACTGCATAGTTTATGGCTCTTTGTGAATAAGAACATCACAGTATCCTTGCTGCACACGAGACGTGGACACGCTTCCACAGATAACAGCAAAGAGTCTGCAGCCAGAGACAGTGAGACAAAGCTGCGCCTGTGTGACAGAGACGTTCTGTCGTCTGCTGCAAACATCAGTGACACTTTGTCCACATAAACCCAGAAACTGGCGCACTGTAAGGTTCAGACCGTAGCTGCTGTTCCAACAGTTTCACTGCTGCTGCTTTTATGATCCATTTAGAAATGAAAAACAATCCATCTGCTGTTGCTTGTTTAGCTCGAGCTGGAGTGAGCAATGTGCATGTTTTTTATGTGTGTGTGTGTGTTTGTGCGCATGCAGAAGCAGCAGTTTGTGGATGTGGCCACGGGATCTCTTGGTCAGGGGCTGGGAGCCGCGTGTGGAATGGCTTACACTGGAAAATACTTTGACAAGGCCAGGTAACACAAACAAAATCACACTCACGCGTATAAACACAATAAATTCTTTTGGGGGGGGGAAAGCGTGCACATTTCTGCAAAAGTGCAGCAGCCCAGTTTGCATCTGCACACATTAAGATGGACCATATGAAATTATGCATGACATAATGTACGCTGCAGCGAGCTGCACAGGCATGTGACATTTCTGCCTGGAGCTTGGGAATAAAACGCTCTCTGACAGGCCTGGTCTGTGCTGACATTTAGGTAGTCACTTAGAGCTTATGAGAGGCGACCTTCATCCTGTTTTACCTTCACATCAGGAGTAATGGTGCTGGATGAAATCAGTGGCAGTGAGCTCAGAGTTGAATGCATATAAAAAGTTTTATGTTTGTTAAAACTGTGTACTCTATTTTTTTTTTCTTTCTGTGGCCAATGTGTTTTAACATTATTCTTCACAATTCAGATGTAGTTTCATCTCAGTGTTTTGACAGCCATGCAGCTCCTACTCAGCTGAATTTTAGCTGATTGAACTCGCTCCACGTTTGTCTCCTTTGTTCTTGCGTGGTCTAGAAAATACCCCGCCGTTTCTGTCTGACAATAGACGTTTAGAGCCGTTAGGCCTGTAGCACGCTGGATCCACGTTTTCAAAAATTGTTATGATTTTTTTTTTAAGCATCTGAGCTGAAACCTGACTTTCAGGATGATATTTGGTACATTTGATTGCGAGCCGAACAGAATGCGATTGCCTGAAAGGCAGTTTTTTTTTTGCTTTTATGCAGGGAGTGCTGCACTTGCACTCAGTGTTGGCTGTCCTTCATATCTCTCTCACTCTCTTTGCATTCTATGTGCACTCAATTGTTTCTGCTCTAATAATCACACACGCAAAAGCACAGTTCTCCCTCATCTCCCTGCCTCACCCATTTCCCTCATCACCTCTTAAAAAAATGATGAAATCTTATATTGTGCTATCTACCTGGGTTCCACTGCGCATTCAGACAATAATACTGCATGCACCATGCATGTTTGCATGGTGCAGTAACAACACACGTAACAACAACTGCTGGCTGCCGGCTGCATCACTGGTTTCATAACATGATCTGAGCCCAGAACTGTTGAATAGGTTTGCATCAAAGCCACTTGTGGATACTCTCACACAATAAGCTGCAGGATCAAGTAAGGAAAGCATGTGTGTTGAGAGGTATCACCTTGTCTAAGTCTGTTGTTCACACCTACAAACAGTGGATGAAGGAAGGTGTAACACAGACACACACGCATCTTCTAAGGGAGTTACATTACTTCTGTATTTGGACCAGTTATATACCTTTAAAACTACCGTGAACACATCTTAGAATATGTTTCGATGATCACCACCTGGAGCTTTCATCAATGAGTTTTACATTTTTGACCGTCTGTTTGAGGACTCCTGAGGCTGTTTGTTGTGGGTCATTGTCCTATTTCAGCGTTAGTTTGGAAATGCGCACCCCCTTCCTGATATTGTTTAATTCAGAAGAATCTATCTCGTGTTAACTCAGAAATAAATGCCCAGACAGTTGATTACATCATTTCAAGGAAAGATGCACTACAGAATAGTATGAGATTTGGTAATCAATGATTTTTTTTAAACATTTCATCAAGGTTAATAAACTGCTCTTTGCTCTTTTAAATGATTTAATTTCAACTGTTGCTGACATGATGAGCATTCTCTATTGTCTTTGTATTACTGTAGGGTCTTTACCTTACAATATAAAGCGCCTTGAGGCAACTGTTGTTGCGATTTGGCGCTGTGTAAATAAAACAGAATTTGAATTTGAATACTATCCGTTTATACAGTTTATCGTTTTCTTGTTTGTCCTTTCCCTCCAATCTAAAGTCTCTACCTCGTTTCTCTCCATTCTCACCTCTGTGGAATTCCCCTCTTCCTCCTTTCTTTGTGTGTCGTGTGGGGTTTTTTGGGTTTTTTCCTCTGCGGTCGGAGTTGGAATGCGTGGTTTAATTCGCCGTGTCTCGGCCTATCTTCCAGTTTTAATGAGAACGTGTCTATTTGACTGGAAAGCTGTCAGGAGTTGTTACGCCACAGAAGCAGCTACAGAGGATGATCAGAGCATGGTGGGGAAAAGGACTGGGGGAGGGATCTGTGTTTGTGCATCTGTCGGTGTGTTTAGGTGTCATGGTGACATCATGCCACTGTAGGGAGGAATCAGATGATAGGAGGATGTGAATGAAGAGGAAAATGGAGCTGATATGAAAAATAACTCCTTTCTCTTTCCCTGGTCTCCGTTTGTAGCTATCGGGTGTTCTGCCTGTTGGGTGACGGAGAGCTGTCAGAAGGCTCGGTGTGGGAGGCCATGGCCTTCGCTTCATACTACCAGCTAGACAACTTGGTAGCCATCTTGGACATTAACCGACTGGGTCAGAGTGACCCGACTCCCCTGCAGCACCATGTGGAGAAATACCAGCGGCGCTGCGAGTCCTTTGGGTGAGCCAGGGGAGAAGCCAGAAACTATTGGAGTGGCTTATTTAGTTCTTCAGTAACTGCTTGAGGAGTCATTCCAAGAACCGTTAATCAAACCCAGATTCAATCATTTATTTATAAAACAAAGTGCACTTGTTCCTAAATTAATATATAAGATTTGTTGCTCAAAATTAGTTTTTAATATTTTGATTCGAGCACAGATAAGCACATTTAACGTTTGACTTTGTCTGTTTTCCCAGCTGGCACGCCATCATAGTAGATGGCCACAGCGTGGAGGAGTTGTGTAAGGTGCTGAGTCAACCACGCCACCAGCCACTTGCCATTATCGCCAAGACCATCAAGGGCAAGGGCATCCCAGGTAGAGGAACTATTCAGACACTGGTTCAGTGCTCAAATATCAGTGTTTTGTACTGTATTGAGTACCAGTTTGCTCTTCCTACTGAATAAATAAAGATTGTTTAATCATTCCTTAAAGCATGCAGATGAGCTGTTAAGTTTTACTGTGAGGTTTAACATTTCAGACATCTTTAAGGAGTGCTCTAAAATCTTAAAAAAATAAGGCTGGGTAACATGTGGCATCTGACTGGGAATATTAGATCGGTCTGAAGTTTTCTGAACTGTCCCAAGCACCCACTGTGAGTGTACAGGAGCCTTAACCCCCCATAATCCAGGCAGCGCTTCGGTGCTTTAGCTCCTCCAGCTCCATAATCCCTCAGAATGTGTAGGATACACTCCCTACAACAGCCCATTGTACTTGTGTTGTGATAAGCGTAAGTTGGAGTGTGTGCGCGATCGCATCTGTTTGTTGGGGAGAAGGAGACAGTTGTTATAAGAGTGTCTTTGTGTACAGAAGAGTGCAACCGAAATCTTCAGTGTTGTTGCAAGCCTGTGGCCTCTTGGCTTTAACCCTTGACCTCCGCTACAGCCTGTTGTGACCCACTGGTGTGGAACATTGTTATGAGTGTGAAAGCATGTGCACCTGCATAAATGTGGAGGGGTACGCTTGCAAGACGTGGACATATTGGCTCTGTTAAAGAAAGAAAACTGAACAATGATCACGTAAATAACTTGAAACTGATAAAAGTAATAATAAATAGAAATTTACTGAAAATGAACAAATTAAAATGAGACACTGTTTGTGAATTGTGGTTCAAAAGAATCATTTAAAAAAAACTAATGCAACTGGCCTACATGCAAATGATGGTGTCCCTAAAAAAGCTGACCGTAGGGACATGTTAAACTAAGGTGTCTCCTGTAATTAGATTCGCAGGTGTCTTCGAACCTATTTAAAGTGGGAAAAGTAGTTTGCTGTTAGGTATCATGGTGTGTACCACACTGTACACAGAAAGCTAAGGAGAGACAAGCACGTTAAAGTTAAATGCTATAAGATTGTCTTCAAACAACCCGATGTTCCTGTGGTTATAGCTGCACATATTATTCAGAAGTTTATGGTCCACAGGACTGTAGCAAACCTGCCTGGATGTGGCCGCAACAGGAAAATCTATGTCAAAAGAGAGAATAAGAATGATAACCAAAGAGCCCAGAACAAATTTAAAAGAAATTAGAGATGAACTCAAAGTTCAAGGTCAGGGTCAGGTAGCGCCATTCTTCGCTGTTTGAGCTAAAGTGGTTTTAATGTAAGATGACCGAGGAGGACACCACTGCTGAAAACAAATCATTTGTCAAAATGCGCATTGACAAGTCATGAAATTTCAAGACTATGAGCCAAATGTGCTGCCCAGCGTCAAAAAGCTTATCCATTCTCCGACGGTATAATGACCCGAAAGACGCAGCCGAAAAGACCCAGTATTCTGAAGTGACCCAAATGCTGCTGAACATCTGTGGAAGAAGCCAATGAAATGCAAAGCGATGCAATTTTTTGTGAGTCTTTAAGACTTCTACAGTGTGTCTTGTGACCCTGAAGCAGAAGAAGATGGATAGATCAAATTATTTTATTAGGTGTTTGAAGGTTCACCTGCTTCTGTTGGTCAAAAGAATAGATGCTCAGCGGATACTCAGGCACATCTGTGTCTTTCAGCGGCTGAGGACAAAATGGGCTGGCATGGTAAACCCCTGCCCAAAGACATGGCAGAGAGCGTGATCAAGGAGCTGCAGAACCGCATCATCAGCTGCAACAAGCGCCTCTATCCTGCTCCCCCCAATGAGGACACGTCACCTGTTAGCCTCCGCAACATCCGCATGCCGAGTGCACCCAGCTACAAACCTGGAGACAAGGTAGGATCAGTGGTAGCAGAAAATCCACCCTCAATTGTCTTTAAAAGTAATTTTTACTGTTTATGACATCAGATTAAAGAAGTAAATAAAATCATTTTGCTATTTTTTAAAATAAAATCTTGAGCTTTGCTTTATTGAATCTGCTTTCTGTTTTCTCCCTGTGTGATCAGATCGCTACAAGGAAGGCGTACGGCATGGCTCTGGCCAAGCTGGGGCGTTACAACGAGCATGTGGTGGTTCTGGATGGAGACACCAAAAACTCCACCTTCTCTGAGCTCTTTAAAAACGAACACCCGAACCGTTATGTGGAATGCTACATCGCAGAGCAAAACATGGTGAGGACGCTTCACACTGCAGCTGGAGAGAGTTTCACAGGAGAATGTAAACTGTGAAGGAGTATGAGAAGGCCAGCACGTTACTAAAACAAAATAGATTAAAGATTCAAACGTTGATGTATAGAGTGGTAAAAGATGTCCATCAGCGCCTGACTGAAGCTATTACACGTACACAGTGTTTTGCATAAGGTTTTCCCACTTATCTGTTATTTTCCATTTTGGCACAGTTTGCTTACTAGATGTTTTTGATGTGTCGCTATGCCTCGAGGAGCCTTAACATCCAATGTTTACTGTTAATGATCATTATCAACCATTTCTTGCGTCCTTCCAGGAAACAATTTTTACCAGTTTTCTTAATGAAGAAATGAAACGTAATATTCTGCGTAATATTCTGTAGCACCTTCTACAAGGTGATGACCTAGATCAAGCATATGATGAAGCATATGCTTGATCTATGCTAGCAGCTCTGTGAGGCTCTACTTTACTCACACTAATTACAAAGTATAGTGGAAACTGTAACTATATAGTGCTCGCCTTCTTTAAAGCAAAAAAAACCTCTCAGATGTAATATATGCTGAACTGCATTCCTTTCTTAACCCCTCTCTTCTCTCCTGCAGGTGAGCGTGGCGATCGGTTGTGCTGTACGAGACCGTAACGTGGTGTTCGCCAGCACCTTCGCCACCTTTTTTACCCGCGCCTATGACCAGCTCCGCATGGCCGCCATCTCCGAGAGCAACATCAACCTCTGTGGCTCCCACTGCGGTGTCTCCATCGGTCAGTTTCCATCTTTCCTTTTGTGTTATGTCTTCACCATTGTGAAGAGCGCACAGTGTTTGGTTTATTATCATTTCACAGCCCACAGTCAATACTGAAAAGACAGATTCCACAGAGCAAACCGGTCACAACCTCTTTGATTCTGGACCCGCGGGAAGAAGTCGCTGTTTCTCTCATTCCATATTTTTCTCAAATTTAGTTTGGGACTCTTCTGATTTTGAATTGAATCCACCCACTGAATCATCATCAGACTTGTAGTGGTAAAAAATATGAAGTTACTGTTTTTGCATGTTGCTCCCGTTTCAGTATCGCGGCACTAGTTTGAACCTCTCTTCCTTTTTTAATTGGTTTTGAACACGATAAAAACTAAACCTTTGTTTCCATCTTCCTCTGTGTTATTGTGTTGTTCACATTCTCTCCTGGTATCAGCACTCCTCCTGTCCTTCCTCTCTGTCTCTGCGTCATAGAGGTGATGACAGAACAGACTGAATCTCTCTCACCTCCTCCTCCCGCTCCTCTTTCTTCTTCTCCTCCACCTCTTCAAGTACACTGCATGTCCACCTTTGCAGACTGAATGAGATTGTCTGTTTCTTGTTGCTGGTGTGTGTGTGTATATTTAGGTGAGGATGGACCCTCTCAGATGGGTCTGGAGGATCTGGCCATGTTCAGAGCCATTCCTGCAGCTACTGTCTTCTACCCAAGTGACGGTGTTTCCACTGAGAAAGCTGTGGAGCTTGCCGCCAACACAAAGGTACTCATGATCTTTGATAAGGGGGGAAAAAAGAAAAATATTAAGTACTTAAGATTATGTATGTTAAAAGTAGCGATTCATCTGGATGTTTTCCGATTTGTTCTAGGGTTTGTGTTTTATCCGAACAAGCCGCCCAGAGAACAACATTATTTACAACTGCAACGAAGACTTCCATGTCGGACAGGCTAAGGTTTGTTGCTGCATTTTAATCAAACTGGCGCTCTATGCTCTAAATAAAATCTGTTTATTGTTCAAACTTTTGCTGATCTGATTACACTCTGTGCATATTCTCTTCTGGAGTACACACGAACATAGACAAATGTGTAGTTTCCCTTCGCAACACAGGTTGTGTATAAAACCAATGATGACTATGTGACTGTGGTTGGAGCGGGAGTGACCCTCCATGAGGCTCTGGCCGCTGCTGAAATGCTGAAGAAAGGTATGAAAAAATATGAAAACCAAAAAAAGATAAAGCTGACCTATGACATAAAACAGTGCAAATACTATTTTGCTTTATTGCTTCCTTTTGCAGTTACATTTTTAAAAACACTGTTTCACCTTCACCTTCCTCTTTTGCCGCTCAGAGAGAATAAACATTCGTGTGATCGATCCGTTCACCATCAAACCCCTGGACTCAAAGACCATCATCGACAACGCCAGGGCCACCAGAGGACGCATTATCACGGTGGAGGACCACTACTATGAAGGTGAGGAGTCTGCACAGTGCCCCCAAGTAAAAATGAACAAATACTGTATATAAAAGATGGCCAGAAGCTCTGTGTTGAAAATAAAAAGCAAGAGCAATAAACCTGGTCCATTGGCCAGCAAGGGGCAACGTCTCTGTTGGGAAAGTGATGCTAAGGAGTCTACTAAGAGGAAAAATGACTGCTGCTTACTTCGTTTAGGACCACAGTAAAAGTTTTCATGATGGGTTTGTTGTCTGAACTACTGGTTCAGTGTATTTTTGAATGCAGCGTGACATTCATTTTGTTTTGGTTTTTTGGAGGGGTTCTATTTAAAGTCAAATAGATAATAAAGTGGGTATCATATAGGGCGTGGGCTCCTGGTGTCTGGCAAGTTTCTCAGCCAGATATGCTCCTGAGTATCTCCGGGTAAGGTGTTATAGGCATGCTTTACTGAGAGGGGACACCACGGCATCGAGACATCACACCTCTTGCTCGCCTTCCTCACGGAAGAGCTGGAGGATGAAAATGCTTGTGAGAGGAACGTCTGGCAACACTGCCTGGACTGCTGACTGGCTGGTTGGGTGGATGGATGGAAACAGCAAACATGTCAAGCTCAAGGATTAAAAAATGAATGGGTATCATCACAGTGGTTACATCAGTCTATTATAGACAGTCTATAGAAATTAATTTCAAGACAAAAAACAACAAAATAATTTAGGAGCAGGACAACCCATGTGTGTACACTCCCTCCATGGTTTCCTGGGAGTATTTAGTTTTGGCTAAAAACCAAAGCTAAATCCATTTTAAAGAAAACATAACTTAATCTCTTCTACACAAAATTAAAAAATATATATTTGTAAATTTAAACGTGTCCGACGGTCAAATCAGTTTGCATGGCGTTGCAATAAAAGTATTTTATGTAAAATATTTTATTATTATATCTAAGATATACTGGGGTTGTTTTTTTTTTTTTACCGTTTTATATTCCTGTTTGGTCAAAGTCACATTTGTCTGGCAGCAGCAGGAGAGCTGTAACTAACAGGCATAAGAGGGATTGTTATGCAGCTGCTTGCGTGCCTGCGCTGCTTGTGTATCAACTCATGAATAAAAAAGCCCTGAGCAGGAAAGGACAGACGTCTGTCTACAGACGGAGAAGCTCTTAGGTGGAGAGAGAAGAAGGGCCTGAGGAAGGGAGGAAAAAGACAGAAGTGTGGGATACAGAACGTCGCAGAGAACTAAGGTGCATGTTGTAGCGGTAAAGAGAGAGGTGTACGCTAAGGAAAAGGTAAAACAGATATTTTTAAAAATGTTTGTGGGGGTAGGGAGGGAGGACAGAGGGTGGAAGTGGAAGAGCCTGTCAGGATTTCTTAATTTCATCTCCGGCCTTTGGGCTCTCAGTGACCTACATACAGTACCAGCATGACAAAAAAAACAAGCATCCAAATTTTGCTTTTTCCTTTGTCTCCTCTTAGCCACGGTGTGTGTTTCTGTGAGTCTAAATTTAGCTGGGTTTTTTCCCCTTCTTTTAGCGAACTTCTGTCTGTGAAAGAACACAAAGAAGAAAAATTTGTTAGTACCCATTTCCTTGCACGGACTTTAAAATTCAGATATGTATAATAAGTTGCATGCAACTGGAAATCTGAAAGATTGTGGCCTGTACAGGTAGGCCAGAGATGTTTTAGTTTAATAAAGTGTGGCGACTTTTTCCTTCAGGTACCTCTTAATGGCCAGCGTAATTGCACGTATTACTACACACCTGACTATATTCAGGCTTCAGATCACATTCCTAAAGGGGTGAACGTGTGACAGGAGAGGGGTGAGAAAACAGAGGGAGGGTGGCGCCAGTCCTGTCAGTACACATTACATCTCTGCTGAGCGTAATCGCTCATGGAGGTGGAAATAGATTAAATATGACAGAAGGGTGAAAGACACCCGGAAAGCTGCCGAGCAACTTAGAAACTTGATATTTGGATGAACTACTCGTTAATCGATAGTCTTGTCTGCTCTATATTTTGATTCCTCAGGTGGTCTAGGTGAGGCAGTGTGTTCGGCGGTGGTGAACGAGACCGGGTTCACCGTGCACCGCATGGCAGTCTCCCAAGTGCCCCGGAGTGGTAAGCCCCACGAGCTACTCCGAATCTTTGGCATAGACCGTGACGCCATTGCTCAAGCGGTCCGTAAGGCGCTCAGCAGCTCAGCCAACGCCAAGTAGGAAGGCTGCAGGAGTGACATCAGCGGGAACAACATGGTAACTGACTCCGTAGTTAACTGGTTACCTCCACGGAGGCACCAAACAAACAAAGTAAACCAACACAGGGGGAGGGATAGCACGACTGGCCCACTCACGCTCTCCTCCTCATAAACCAATTGGAGGCATTTGTTTAAAGCAAAACAAAAAAAAGGTAACATGATTTCTCTCTGTCAATGTTGTCTGACACCCGTGCCCTAGAATTTTACCCTATCACTTTGTGAGTTCAGTAAACACACTTCCTACCCATTAACTCACCCATCCCCACACCTCCACCCTCTAGTTCCTTCCTACCTCTCAGAGAAAGTTCTGGTACTGCTGTAGTGTCTCAGTGAAAGCAGTGAACGTGGTTTGGAGTGACGTCAAGTCTTTATCGTTTTCTGTGGAACCCCCTCTCACTTCTTGGGCTCAGCGATCTGAGCGTCTGCACCCAGTACAACTTTGTAAAGTCCCACCCGACATGAACAAAGCAGGGTGTGGAGAAACTCTGGTTTGGTCTGTTTTGAGCACTGACTGTTTTTAACCTGTTTTGACTTGGATAGGACTGTTTCACACCAATAAAGGGATGGTTACTTCACGGTACTTGTGTCTGAGGTCTTTCTTGTGAGTTTTGGTGATGGCACAAAGCAAGCATCACAAGCATCTTTTCAGTTTTAAGTCAAAATCGTCCTGTTTTCTTACCTGCAAGTGGCAAATTCAAACACGCAGTGAAGTATTTCAAGCCAAATAATGACAGATACTCTCATTTTCTGATTCAGTTTAACCGAACGTGCCCTGCAATGATGGTTTGCATTAAACATAATATGTGTGAAAAACAGGATCCCAGTATTGGTCTTACTCCTGTCCTGTCTCCATTTGTTCTTCTTTCGCTTCTCTTTCCCCCCTTCCTGTTAAAAGGGAGTTCTTCCTTCCCACTGTCACCAAGTGCCTTCTCATATGGGATCATAAATTGCTGGGGCTTTCTGTGACTGTTGTGATTTGCTGCTATATTAAACTGAATTGCCATCACTTTCACACAATACAAGAAAGCCATCATTAATGATATTAGCAATAGCCCTGCTGTTACCGCTATGAAAATGTATTTATTAAAAAGCTTATAGTTTAAGTTTGTATGTGCGTTAATTTGTTGAATAGTGGTCACTGTGGCCCCAAGCAATCAAATAATTGCTTTAAACTAAATCTTTCCATTATGAAGCAGTCAAATTAAAGTGTCCTGGTGACTGTCTGAAGTCTGTAGGATCACATAAGCCCACAGCCACTGTGTACCATCTATATTTAATGTGCATTAATAATTTAACAGCCCATTGA
>VOQK01006287.1:31669-42533 GCA_015052645.1 Benitochromis conjunctus
CTGAGGCAAAGTGGTTATTTACTGTAAAAGAACTCATTCTCAGCATATGACAGAATTTCCATCTCTAAATCAGGAACCCTGCTCTGCCCCTTCTACTCTCTGTAGTTCATCTTTCTTTCCAATCTATTCCTTGTGACTATCACACACACAAACACGCTGCGGTACATCATACCAACTGCAACTGTGTAAACATCACATTATAGTAAGAGTCCCCCATCCACTCCTCACTCAAGTTTCATTAACCTGTATTGATATCTTCCAGCACACTGAATAAAGCTGACAAATGGTTGGTAAAACTGAGGTATTTTCAAATTAAAAGGGACTTTTTTTCTTCCCACTGCTGTCAAGCGCTTGCTCGTAAGGGACTGTGTAATTGCTGGGGTTTCTCTCTGATATTGTAGGGTGTTTAATATACTGTGTGGTCTTCCCCTCGCCCCAAACCAATGGGTGCCTCTCCCCGAGTCTGGTTCTGTCTGCAGTTTCTTCCTGTTAAAAGGGAGTTTTTCCATCTCATTGTCACCAAGTGCTCAGTGGGGTCACATATGGGGTCATTTTATTATTGGGGTTTCTTTCTAATATTTTAGAGCCTTTACCTTACAATATAAAGTGGCTTGAGGTAACTGCTGTGGTGATTTGACGCTGTATAAATATACACACTTACCTGGCTGTTAAACTGTCCAAAGATTTCCTCTGCAGGCCCGTAAATGTCTGCCATGTCGAATGTGGTTAAACCAGCAGCTACATATTCCTGCATGGCCTCAACTAGAGACATGAGAGGAAAGCAGTACAGCAAAGGCCACGCGTGGTGGAGCTTAGAGAGGTAGTGTAACTTATTTCTAGTGTTTCAAACCAACTTTACTTATCGTCCTTATCATTGTTTACTTACCCCAGAACAGTTCAAATAGTGCAACACTACAACTTTACATGAAGGCTTCAGTTTATTGTATTAAACTGCATTATAACTGTACTTAACTGCATGAATAAATGAAGCATATGGAAAAAATACAATCAAGGCAGCCAGCTGTTGTTTTCAGTAATAGCTATCCCGGATTTACTGTTCACCTGCCCTGGCTTTATCCACCGCTCCGTGCGCCCCGGACACCTGCCACATCCCGTTCAGGACCCGGCAGATCTCCAAACCTCCAGACAGTGTCACTTTGGGCACCGAGGACATTGTGCTCTCAGGGCCGGGGGAGAAGCTGCGGGAGGCGGCCTGCCGTGTGACTTTTTCCCCAGAAAGAAAAAGGACAACTTTAATAAGTGTCCTTGCTGGGAGCGGTGTCGTGGATTAACCGGTGAAGTACTGCATCACGTGTTAAAGTGACTTACTCCGTGTACTCCAAAAGACCTGCTGGACTCAAAGCCGGTATGGCGCACTGAAGGTCACCGCTTATCACCGTCAATTTGAAACATTTATCTGTTACAAAACAGCTTGGTAACAGTTACAAAACAGACGACTGTTTCCACCAATAGCTGACGCCCTTTTTACCGGAAATAAAAATCAGTCTACAGCAAGCTGGCTGCTGATTGCTGCCCCCTGCTGGATAATTCAGGAGGGGACTAAAATACCTGAAAACATATCTTGAAAACAAGCAGCATCAATAACACACAGATGTGACGCAGTGAAAATAAAAAGTATCTTTACTTTTCAGTTCCATCTCTATTAGAAACAAACAGCACTGTTCATCCTGACAAACTGTGCAGCAGTCAAATTATAAATTTCATTCTGCTGTTTCTGCCGCCTTCTTTTTTTTCTTCCTCTTCCTCCTCTTCTTATTGTTGGGTTTGCTGCCAGTCTGTCCTCCTGCAGGTGTTGGTCTGTCCTCAGTCTCTGAAGCTTCAGAGTCTTCTTGTGAAGCTGCCGGTCTCTTCTCAGAGGAAGGCGGACTGCGTGGTTTCAACTCTGGGCCGCTGTGACGGAGTAAAAAGCAAGAGTTAACCTACTCATCTAACAACACTACAGTAAAACGTCCACAGTGCTACTGCTGAGAGAAGCATTAAAATAATAAGTTGCACAGCTACTTTCATCAGGCAATCATGTTTTATCCCAGAACAGAGATTTGAACAGATCTAGACAGTTACGGTAGATTTAAACTAAAAGAAAAAAAAATGACTGACAAATTAAAAATCTTTTCATGAGCAGATAAAGAACAAATACAGAAAATCAAATATAACAGATACAACTAAAAACTATTTCGCTAAACACACTGTTAGCTAAACACACAGATGTGTGTGCAGACCCGCATGGCCTTAACTTAATGCAACAGCTGGTGTTAAGATTATCTTTGTAAGTTTACATGACACTCAAGTATTCACCTTATCTGAATAGCTAGTTCCTGCTTTGTATTTCCAGCCTCGCTGTGTTTCTCCAGCAGGGCCACGAAGAAACCGTGCGTGAGGGTCTTGGCGGTGCTGGCACGCAGACACTGCGAGAGAGGCTCCAGGCCTCGCTCAGGCCACTCAGCCAACAGAGGAACCAGTCTGGACGGGGAGACACGAAAGGATTCGAGTAACACTTCTAACAACCAGTTCGGCATAAATAACACATCACAGGGAGAACCTGAAAACCTGAACACTGAATCTGCACATTATTATATCCGGGGGTTATTGGAGAACACAGAAGCAAATAAATACACACAAAGACAATACACAAGTAAAAGTTGCTGAAATACACTATAAGACCATGGACCAATTTAAAAAAAAAAAAAAAAAAAAAAAAAAAAAAAAAAAAAAAAAAAAAAGGGACAAGAAAGGAAAAAAGGCAGGAGAGCAATGAAGAAGAAGGGTAGGTTTTCTGTGCAAGATGGCCCTTCTGTGACGTTTTAGCGCAAACAGCAGTAGCAGTAGTGTTAGTAGCATATGTAGAAGTAGTAGTAGTAGTAGTAGTAGTAGAAGTAGAAGTAGTGTTGGAGTCAAATTTCCGTGCTAGACATTGTTCCCAGTGTGATGTATCCAGGGTAGAGGGAAGGGGCCAGAAATTCAGCTGGCTATCCTGACCTAAAGTGGCCTCAGGCCAGGAGTTTTAAAACCCTGACCCTGTCAGAAACGGGTCTACAACCCACTGCTCTAACGCCACACACACACACTTCACTGATACACACAACACTGCAGTTGTTTATAAAATGCTGCAACTGGGATTCCGCATGTGCACTGATGAACATCTCCCAGACACACTGCTAGTCGGGCCAGGCGAGAAGATGAAGGCTGGGTGGGATAAAAGTGGAGCTGGGATGAGTGTGTCGCTTACTCCCTTTGCTGTACTAATGCTGGGGTGTCTACAGAGTGTGTTTTACGTGCACGTATGTTAGTGTGCATGTCTCAGTAGCTGTTTTCATGGCCTGCCAGGATGTAGAGGTTGCTGTGGGCTGTAGGGTTGTCTGTAGGCCTGCTTTCCAGCACCACCACCCTGCAACACAAAACACACATGGAGAAAAAACACGTACACACACACACACACACACACAACATGTCAAGTTAGCAAAGCAATCATCAGTCTTCACTTTCACCCTTTCCCAGACGAAAGAACAGCCCAGCCTGATTTTCAGCATGTTTAAAAAAAAACAAACACACGGGATGTGGTCCAAGCTTGTAAAAACCCTGTTATTTGGAAAAAGGCAGTAGAGAAACACGACTTACTCTGAAGCTAAGAGTACTCTCTAAACCCGGAGGAAAACTGTGAGAAAGCTGTTAGTACTCTTTCAGAGCAACCCAAAGAATCACACATCATAACTTGAAGATACTCAGCGTCATTAATGAGAAAACAGACACCAAAATGATCCAGCCTGCACACAAACATGTCTATTTTGGCATTTTGTGGAGGGTCTACAAACCCAGCATCAAACTGAAAGAACCTGTAGCATCTGACAGTTTAAGCAGGAAGCACTCAGACCAGATATAATTTTGGTATCTATTCTCTCATCATTTAATCAAAAATGTTCCCATATTTTCTCTCTCTGAATTTTCCTGATCACCATCATCATCAAGCAGGATCTGAAAGATCCGATAGAAAGAGGAAGAAGTTTTAGGCCGTCTGCAGCCAGCGACCCGTGAGTGTACCTGGGAAGTTTGAGGCCTTTTTCCTCAGCCTCTGGCTCTCTATAGTCATCATGTCTTTAGTGGTGAGACATTAAAGAGGGCGTTAACAGAGACCTAAATGTATGCGTGACAAACTGTAAGGAAGTGTTTCTCACCTGTCTGATCCCAGTAGTCTGAAGATGCGTGTGCTGTCTGAGATCTCCTGAGTGATCTGATTAAAGAAAGCAGAAGAGGTGCTAAATGCTACTGGAAAATACTGACGATCTGACTGAGATGTCTCATCACATTTGTGCTTCATAAATACTCACTAATGATTTAATATAAAGGATTAAGATTTTAGAAACTGATCTTAAAGACATGTTGCACGTGAATAGTGCTAATAAAAACCCACAGAGGCCGACAAAGACCACTGATTATTCTTAGAGATGCGTTTATATTAAATAACACAAAGACACAAAACATTACAACAGGTCAAAGTGGCGACAGCTTCAGTGAACGCAGCAGGAGCTTGGACCCAGAAGCAAGGTTGATGCGTCATTGCTCAACATGTGGAGGGTCAGAGTGAAGCGCTTTGGCAGACTGTGTGCATTTCATCCTGGTTTGTAACCACGTACGAATGTGTAATTGTGATACTGTCCGTAAGGCCACATACATATGGGGTAGAAATGGAAACTGTTACA
Organism: Benitochromis conjunctus; assembly: GCA_015052645.1. Classification (NCBI taxonomy): domain Eukaryota; kingdom Metazoa; phylum Chordata; class Actinopteri; order Cichliformes; family Cichlidae; genus Benitochromis; species Benitochromis conjunctus. The sequence continues at coordinate 36,385 of VOQK01006287.1, forward strand.
CTGTGTTACACTTCCCTTGAATTACCACCCATAGCAAAGACCATAATAATAATAAAGATTAAAAAAGACACCCCGATGCTGCAGGACTGGATATTATTACAGTGCACAAAGGCCACCTGAAGAGCGTGTTTTACTCTCAAACGTGCTCAGTATCAATCTCACCTCATTAGTCTTGAAACTCCGACCCTGCATGCCATGTCTCCAGAAGGCCAATACACTGTCTTGGAGGCAAACTGGATTGAAAAGAACACGGATTATTGTTTGTTTACAGGTTAACAGTAAATTTGTATTATACAAACCCACTAGGAGACATCCATGTCAATTTCCTTATTTATAGTAGGTAACCATTTTTTCACTAAAGGACCTTTTTGGGTTTGAGATTTAGCCTCGGCTCGTGCTGTTTTTATTTCATGAGGAACGTTTTTATGATGTAAACAATGTTCAAGAGTAGTCTTTCTGTTTTTGTTTACCGATGTTTTCAATCTGGAAGTTGAAGGTGAGCTCAGCTGACAACTTTCTGCTGGATTTCAACCGACCCTGGAGATTCACTATCTTTATACACCCTATAGTAGGGAAAACAAAAAAAAGAGAGAGGAAACAGCTTAGTAAAACTAATAAAATAAACTGTTGATAACTTGTAAATCTGAACCTGAAAAGATCCAACTACACCATGTAAATGGGTAAGATGAGTAAAAATCTATTAGTGACTCACTGTCGAGGCAGACTAGGATCGTGTCTCTCTCTAGCTGAGTGACATGGATCACACATGTCTGTGGGGTTTCTGCGGAGAAGGAGAAAAAGGCAGAGGGTTACTCTGGCTGTCATCTGCAAAGAAAACTGTTACTGGTTTAACTGGACAGAGCCAGGCGGTGTTCTCACCTGCTTCTGTGAACCAGGAGGAGGTAGAGTTGGGATTGACTGTGCCAAATCGGACCACCTGGTTGAGTTCAGTTCCTTTACTGACCGCCACACAGATGAGAGGGTAGGTCTGTTCAGGGACCACCAACATTTCAAAGACCTCCAACGGACATGGCAGTGGGAAGTCAATAGTCTGTTACATAGAATAAAAGGGGAAAAACGTTTAGAAAGTGATGTGTTGTGGTAATATATATATTGATTTGACTGCAAAAATCCCCCAAATTAATCTGCTTTAAACTCTCCCGAAAAGGCAGGTTTATTAGACATTTTTTATTAGAGTTCGGAGTAGGAAGCACTACAGCAACTACATTTGGCTAAACCACTTATAGCACACTCTGTATGAGGCTGGCAAACTGGATGTGTAAGAGTATCAGCTGAGCCATTTGCTGACTGACTGGCACTAATATCAGCTGATCTGCCAGGATTGCAGAACTTGTGGCCTGGCAAAATTACCGCTGTGCTTGGTCTTTTCAAACTTTTGATCTTGACAAAAACTGCTTGCATTGTGGAAAGATTTCTTGTGTGTGCAAATATGTATTTTCTTTCTTGTAATCGTGTAATAAAATGAGCTTAAATTAAATTAACATTATCTTGATTTTTGGGGAGATTCGAAACTGACCTTGATGAGCATGAACTTCTGCATTGACTCCACCCACTCCAACAGCATGACACTCGACTGGAAGGCTCCACACAGGTACTTATGACCTGTGTATGGGTTACGAACTGCAGAAAAACAACACAAAATTATAATTCAGTGCTATTTTTTGGTTCTGCACAAACACTATGCAGGACATTACAAGATAACATGAGGTTGTTTCAAGCAACTAGTCAGAATTTAATACAGTTCAAATAAAATCAGTCGCAGGGCATGATTTAAAAAACAAACAAAAAACGGGCTGGTGTTTGACAAAAAACAAAACAAAACTATAAAATCAGCATTTACAGAAACTCACCTACGCAGCACTTTTGGCACCCTTTAGTCTCTGGAATCTTATTGGACACAGCAAACTTCCTGTAACCAGATAAATAAAGAAATATGATGCAAATATAGAGCTGAACTGGCACAAACCTCTGGTTTTATTGAAAAATTATTTAAATTAGTTAAAATAAGCAGGAGTGACGTTTATGTAGGGGGAAAAAAACTACAAGGAAACAGAGGACATAAATAATTGACAGCCTAAACTTTCTAGTTGTACAGTTACCTGGGGATTATCTTATCAGGCAGCTTGTGTGTGGGAATGGCTACTGGTAACTTCTGTAACTGTCTGGCCTGTTCAAACAGACCACTTAGACTATGGGAGTACAGCTGAGAGGCTTTTCCTGCAATGAAACAGGATATAGAAGAAACAGTTAACAGGAAATAATGGTAGTGACCTGAGATACAAACTATAAAAGCACATTTTAAGAAATAAAACTAATTTGATCAAAAATCATGCGTCAATAATCCAACCCAAGAACAATTTCAGAGACAAATGCAGTCAAATCCGACACTATCAAAACGATGTGTGATAACTCACCAGATATGGAAAGAAGACAATTGTTCATGACATATAACCAGGTACACCGCCGAGGGAAGAGCTGCAGGTGGACACAAAGTAAGCCGAGCATCTCAGCGAACCAGAACATTTAAAACAATCAGATTCAAAGACCAAAGACCAGTTTTAGATTTACTAATCCAACACTGGACTATCGTCAGACAATAAAATTACTAAGGAATATCTCACATGTATGAGTAAACATTACAACTAATATAACCCTGTTTTCAGAACGTATATAGTATCATGTGAAATGATCTGACTTCCAGTCTCACCTGTTCCATCGTTGTCTCATGTAGCTCATTGAGGTTTAGTGTGTAGATTCCCTCTTCTGCTCCGAATATCAAATACTGGTCTGAAACAAACAAAAAAAAAGAGCATTTTATCCGTGCTCAGTGAAAAGTGAAAACAACGCCTGTAAAATAAACTTTAATACTGTTTTCCTATTGGTTACCTCTGGTGTCAGGGTTGATCCACGAAGTGGCACAGTGGATCTTGAGGGGACAGCCGTTGAACACCTTGGAGAAACATGCACCCATCTGAAAACGGGAGAAAAAGAAAGAAGTTCAACATTTTCTTTTTTTTTTATTTAAAGGAGACCCTGTTGTTTAAATGCCTTCAGTGAGACGGTCCACACTAACAAGTAATATTTTATATTGCTTGTGTATTTTTCCCCATTGTTTTCCAAATGAGTACATTAATTTATTTTGAATTTGTTATGGACATAAAAAACTTTTGTATGGGAACAAAAAGATCTGAATATTCTTTACAAAACTAATCCCATTAGCTCACCTACATTCTTTTCTCTTAAAAACAAACAATCATTTTCAATAAAGAACCAAACAAAGCAAAAAGATCTAATACTTACATGGACTTTGGGTGTTGGGGGGAGACCATTACTGATTGGCTTCTAAGGAAGAGATAAACACAAACACACATTAAAAACATCAATAATACAATATATATATACACAAGCTTAACAACTTGTATATATGAACTTCATCATCCCATCAGATAATCTATAGTGCACTTAAAACATGCTGTACATAAAAGAATTGTAGCTGAATTAGCACACTAAGCTATTAGTCTTAGTTCGAAGCACAGCGATCCGGTGCTTCAGTTTGACAAGAATGTAGATGAATCTAAAGGTAAAGCTATCCAAGTCCATCATTTCTCCTACAGCACTCTTCTAAACTTTCTCAAGGGTTGAACATTCTGGAATTTATTTTTCCCCTGATTTATAATCCATTATTGACTTGGGAGATGCCCAAATTCCACTTCTTCTTTACTAAACAGTGATGATCAGCAAGAGCTGTGACAGCAGCAAAGGTCGTGATCCCTCACTGGCTCTGCACTGACAAAAACACTACCCATTACATTTCACCTGACTTGGCCTTTCCTCTGCCCCACAGTATTACGCAGATTATTAATAATTTTAACAATGGCAGCACTCTGCATCCTCCCTCAAGACCTCTGTGGGTCCTTGAGCCACTCCTGCATGCTTACCGGAACATCCTTCTTGTCTTTCCGTATGGGGACACTAGGTGGCATGGTGGACTGCCTCTCTGCTGGGCTGGCCCTCTCGCCATTGTGGGGAGAGTTCAGCCCATTACCTACAACAACAACAACAACAACAACAACAACAGACAACTTAGTGTGTTTGTGTGACACAGGAAACAGAAAGAGCAGAGAGGCTGTGTGTGCGCATGTGCAGCTTTGAAAACAAGGAGCCAAAATAAACATGACGCATCTACAAAAACACTGGATTCAATGAGAACAATTGAATTTATAAGACTGAAGACAGAGAGGAGTGTTAATATTAAAGAAGAAACAAAAACAAGCTATTGGAGCAGAGAGAGACGGGGGAGGAGGGAAGGAGCAGGCCAGCAGGAAGAAAACAGAGGATCAAATATGGTCATGACCGAGGGGGGAGTGTGAATGCACCACAAACTGCGGTTGATTATTGATCAGTTTCTCTCCTTTACTACTAACCCAGTGAGTAACCAGTGAGCACAGGTAGCAAACGGCAAAAACATTTGAGCTACGCGCAAAATGTTGCCTCCTGTCATGATTAGAACCACAACCATAAACATATCATCAAAGACAGCTCAGCTTTCACCTGAGCATGCCTACAGCAGGCTTCTAGGATCACTCCAGCATGACTGTGTAATTCTGCACTATATTTTCAATCTACTTTACTGTTTTATTATTTCCAAGACACCACAGTTAATATCTCTACCATAAACTGGTTATTAAATGTAACTCCTCACTGTAAAAGCTTCCAAAGCACAATCAAAAAAACTAGAGAAACAAACTTAAAAAAAAACCCCCACACACGATCTACATTCTCTGTGCAAAATTAAAAGGGCAAAAAAATATCCAAAGAAGCGTATCCCTGTCCATAATTCGGTCCTGAGATTAGCTCGTAGGTAACAGCAAATTTGAATTGCCCCGCTCTTCAACTTCCGAGTCAGAGTTGCACAATAATAATTAAAAACTAAATAAATAAATAAATAAAATCAGAGCATGACTGAGATACCCGAAATGCTCAACAATAATGCAAACATTTAAAAGTCACGCTGCAATAGGAATTTAGTCACTTGTCTAAAGTATAAGATGGAATTACAAACTTTCTTTTTAAAAATTTGGCATTTCTGTTCCTGTTTAATACGTTAATTTGTAAACTAGCAAAAAGGAACATGAAACGGCAAATTTAACAAAATAAACCACTTCATTGTCAGACTGGCTACGACGGCATATTAGGGTCACTAAAAGGTCAAAGGAGTGGGGGGGGTGGAGGGGAGTAATTGGAGGACAGTGGGGGGCTTAATATTCTGACAGTTAAGAAACTACTTTGAGATTAAAGTTGGAAACTTAAAATGTAAAAAAAATAAAAATAGTTATATTTGAACTTTTGGGATCCACGTCTCACATGAAACATTACTGAAACCCAAACAACAAACGAGCAACAAGCTCATTTTCATGACAACCTTTAACCTCCAATGACCCTAACAGGCCGTTTTTAGAAAGTGAGCGCTGACAATGCACAGAAGCTTTTGTTAAAGAATCAAAACTGGACCAGTCAGCCAGGACTATGTTTTCTCCTCTTCCTTCTTTGTCCTAAGAAGCGAGGGGGAGTGGTATAGCAGCATTTGATTGTTTGGATCGCTGGATTGGATGAACCAATCAGTCTTCACAAAAATGACTTTAGAGACAAACAATCATGTTGAGCGTGAGCTGATGAACGGAAGAAAAAGCAAATCAAAACTTCAAAAAAAGCATTACTGTTAATGGAATCATGGAACAAATAAATCAGACTACAAGGAAAGACTAATGGAAGACCACACAACCAATCGCAGGGGACGACAGGGTCTGCGGACACTACCCAGCTACCAAATCAGCTGCTCTTACTCTCTTTCTTTTCCTCCTGTTTTTCCTGCTCCTCTTTCACCTCCTTGAGAACCTCCCACGCCTCCTCCAGCTCCTCCTCTGTGTGAGGCGTGTGGAGCCACTCCCAGAAATGCCTAAAGCTCCCATCATCCTCTGAGGCAGAGTTTTCGACGTCTTTGAGCTTCGGGCTCTCGTTACCTAGGCTACTGCGGCGGTGGGGCGGCAACTTCGGGGGCGGGGGACGCGGGGGGACGTTGGAGGCGGGCTTGGCGGGGCTTGGCATCTCTGTCGCTGGGCAGCGCTTGA
>VOQK01006291.1:5270-19318 GCA_015052645.1 Benitochromis conjunctus
GACACTGCAGTTTATTTTCAGTCAGTCCCACATACATTGTTTTTCTGAGCAAAAATAGCCCCCAAATGTTCACTGTTTTCTCCTGACTAATGTTTTCTAAAAACTACAGGGCCAAGCTTTTTTTAGAAAATGGCTCTGCTTTTTTTTTTCTTTTTTCTTTACATAACAATATAATTGTGGCCCGTTTTCAAACATTTAAGTAATTAGCAGAGCAACCAAGGGGCTGAGAGTCACAGACAGTTATACTGTATGCAGTATACAGTATAATTAATGTTGTGGAGGGCGCTATATGAGATTGCCACGGCAGAAATATAGTCATACTTGACAGCAAAGCTGATTGTTGGTGTTGAATTACCAGTGAAACTACCCCTACTGTGCTTCTCCTCCTACTGCTGTGCGCGGAGAATCACCAAAATATCGAATAGGTGCATGAAAGGTAAAAAACCCCACAAAAAATAAAATAAAATCTACCAAGCCTCAGCCTTAGGAAAATACCACCTCACCAGTGTGTCCACACAAAGACAGACCCCCTGTTATGTGTTTGTGAGTGTGTTCCCAACGGGTGTGCTTCTCAGAAGTCAAAGCGAGCAAGCACTCAAAGGTTATTGATAAGCATTTGAGTAGAGGGCGTCCATTCATGACTCCCCTGGGAAGATAGGAATTATACTCTACCTGAGGGAAGATGACAGAGCAAGAGAAAAGACAGATAGGTAAGGTGGGAGGGTCAGCATAGGAGACAGAGAGAGGCAGAATGACAAGGAGCCAGAAAGATGGTGTTAATGAAGAAAAAAAAAGAAATTTGGGAGACTGGAACAAGCTAACACAAAGATGCAAAGAAGAAGAAGAAGAATTGCTGTAGCAGGACAGGGGAAGGGGCTGTGTGTGTGTGTGTGTGTGTGTGTGTGTGTGCTCATGTAAGTAGCTATCTGAGCATGTGTGTGTGTTTGTGTCAGTAGGAAGTGTGTTCAGGCACGTATGCTCCCCCTAATCAATTATGCATTTATTAATAGAAGGCCTGAGAAGACAGAATTTCAAACAGCTGAACTGTGCAGCAGCTTAGTTAAACAGCTGAATGGTGCAGCTTAGTTAAAGCCTAATTTCTTTTTTAGCAGCACTCCAGCCTCTCTGCTATGAATGCCAATCAGCGTTTAGACCCCACCCCTCCTGGCTATAACCCCCTCCCTTCCTCTGCTGTTCTGAAGAATTCTCATCAGAGCCTCGCCTTTGAAATGTACCAGAACCACCACATCAAACAAGCCCGTTGCACATGCGCAGGCACACATACACACACATAAGGACACACACAAACACCCGCGCATACACGCACGCACGCATACACATATGCATGCTCATACATACAAACAGACACATACAGCAGTGCCTGCTGATCAAAGAACACACATCACAGTATTTGTCCCAGAGTGACTTTTTTTTTTTTTTTTAAACCAGTGACCTTGGCACCCAAACCCCTTTCAAAGCACACCTTCATGGACACAACCATCATCTTAACCTGTCCTCACATTTACTCTCCCTGCTGACGAGGAATGGAGGACCAACTTTGCAGATTTGTTGAATGCTGATGAGCTTTTACACCCCAAAGAGTTGTATCTTGTATTTCTAACAATCCTGAACCAGAGAATGCGTCCCTGTTTTGAAAAGATTCAGCCTCAGTGCTGTTGCAATCGTCCTTTCCATCTGTTCCAAATGACTCTCGGTGGAGCCGTACTATTGTGTGACATGGGGCAAAAACTTCTCTTTTGTTTTCTGGCTACCCAGGAAAATGAAGCATCCTGGGACCCAAGGAATGCACATCTAAATATGAAAATCCAACGCTGTTCGCATTTACATTTGTATTTAAAATCATAAAACACTTTCAATACCTGCGTTGCTTCGTGCGAGTCCCTCAGCGGCACGCCACAAATTCTGGGTGTACACAGATCACTCACTCACTTGCTAATCTAGTAAAAACGAGTCCAAAAGAGTGACAATGCCTGAATGCTAATGTGAAACTGATGGCTCATTAAGTCATATAGAGGTATGTGTGCTAAAGAGCGAAAATGTTCGACCAAAGTGAAACATTGCTCTGGGTACGCTATCAAATGCCGCCATTTAGACTGGAATCACACAGAAGAGCGGCCTCCGACTGATGAATATTTTACCTCATAAAACTGTCATCTCCATATTTAACACAGAAACAAGCCAATGCCCTTGTGAGATGGCTGTCAGTTAATTATAAAACTCTCCTCAGTAAAGAGAGAGAAAAATGCTCCAAATGCAACTCTTAACTCTCCCCCTACTGATATTAGGAGGCGTCAGGGGAAATTTTCACATTTTCCCCCTTTTCGGGATGAAATTAATGTGACAGAAAGAAAGGCTCATTGCACAGCAGCTAGATAGAGGGATGGGAGGGAGGAGGGTGAGAGGAGGGCAGCAGGAAGAGCCAGGGCACGGAGAAGATGGTTTGGGGGTGGGGGGGTGGCATGGGATGAGTGAGAGTGCAGGAAGAGGGAAGGAGAGACAAGAAAAAGAGGGAGAGCAGGGGGCGTGCGGGGGGGTGGATAGAGAGATGGGCGTGCATGCTAATTTTATCATTCTGCTGATAAACTTTTCCTCCAGTAATCCTCCAGCTGGGACGTGAGAACAGATAGGAGACAGGGATAGGCTCGGGAAGCCTCGGCTTTTATTAAACAGTCATCAGAAATAGAACCCTCTATTCTATTCTATTCTATTCTATTCTATTCAGTCCGGCTTTCACTCCCTGTTCTGCAGGGTCTGGTGCAGAAATGAATAAGGGGTTGAAGGAAGGGGTGGACAGGGTTGTTGTTGGGGTAGGTGGTGTTTAAATATATCCCCCAACACCACAACCACCCCACACTCCTAACCCCCTCCACCGCTAACCATCACTTCACTAAATGTCCGTCTGCTCCTCCTCGCATCTGTTTATTTTCCTCCAATTTGTCCCTCTAACACACATGCACACAGAGGCACACACATGCATCTGCTCCATGTCCTCTGGAATCAATAGCCAATCAAAGCAATCATTGCCTTTATAGTCTTTCTAACAGACAACAGCAATCGCACACATGCCTGCTACACACTCACACACATCCACGGCCATACACCGACCCCAGATTACACACTCCATCTCACTTCTAGTTTAACAAGGCCCATTGAGGATTATAGATACATAATGCCATGTGTACAGATTAGGTGTGACAATAAACTACTGACAGCCAAAGTAAGCCTTGCCTTCTGTATGGCTATGTGCAGGAGTGTGTGCGTGTGCCCACTAATACTGTACTGGCATGCATGAATAAACATGATGTGTAACAGGGCTGAATTGGAATGACGTCTCAGCAGAGAGAAAGAGAGACAGTGTGTGTGTGTGTGTGTGTGTGTACGTATGCGTAAGTGTGATCAGTTACAGAGCAGATGAGGAGGAGACCTCAGTTCCCGCATCGCATCATTCTGCCAGAAGGCTTTTATGCTTGCTCCCAGAGTCACCCTGTGCTACAGACAAATGTGCGGGTGGCACTTAAACACCCTCACAGACAGACATGCACACACAAACTGCGCCAAGAGTGTTTGTGTGACTCTTACTGTTGGCGTCAGTGTCGTCACTCTTGGGAGGGGTGTGTCCAGTGTAGCCAACAGCAATCCTGACCATTCGCTCTGGATTTCTTATCTTCTTCAGTCCTACAAAAAGAGAAAAAGAAGAAGAAGAAAAAAAAAACATATTTAGGAGACACTTCAGGCTTTGGTTTCCTTGGCAGTCGTACACCTCACCTCAATCTTTCTCCTCTAAAGCCCAGAAACAAAACTCCAAGTGATATGCATGTGGGCTGATCCATTTTCTGATCCACTAACTTGCATCCATCGTGTCCCCTGATCGATTGGCCACAGAAGATACACTGCCTCTGTGTGTGTGACTAACTTGTTCCCAGCTTTAGTTTCTCTTCACTCTCATCATTTCTCTGTTTCCCTGACCACTGTTGCTATGATACAAAGTAGACCAACCAGCACAGAGGGAGATGGTCTTCCAGGCTATATGGTGGATGTTGTTCTGATGCCCACTGGTGCCATCCACATCTGCCTGGCAGGGGGAAGAGTGGAAGGCTGTCTCCTTCCTTTGTCGCCACAATTCATTTGGCTTTCATTCAGCAAGGCTCAGGCTTTTAAATCATTATACCCAGACTACACGCAACACTGAAGGGGCAATGGATAAAACTCCATCACATTGTGAATCTGTTTGCGTGAGTAGGTATGGTACAGTGTGGGCAGGGGGGAAGGTTTAATATTTATGTGGTACACTGCCTGCTGATCTGCCCATGGGCTTTTTGTCTCATCAACAGTTCTAGTCTTTTCACGCAACGGGACTCTCGACCCACAGCCTTCCTTTCGCCTCTGGCAACACTCTGCATGCTTGCCTGCACGCATGCATGTATGTATATGCGTGCTTGACTTTAAGTGCTGTACACACGATGTACTGCAGAAATGCATGACAGTAGTTCAAGTGTTGCCAAAAATTGCCCCTTTGAGAAATCTTGCTCAGTGTTGCTCCCTAGTGGAGTGAGTGCTAAAAGCTCTCCCAGACATTTTTACTACACCTTTGATGATCTGACCCCCTCCTCCCAAAAGAAAGAGTTTTCCATTAATTAAAGTAATTTATTTATTTATTTATTTTAATTTCTAAGGAACTGTGGTGTCTGTAACAAGGGCTCTCAAACTTTTTAAGGCAAGGGAGAAGATATTCCCAGGACTGCCTCACAAAACTAAAAACGATTTAGATGGATTAGGTGTAGCATCACTTTTCAGAGCACGCTGATAAAGAAAGGTATGCAAAAGCAAGAACTGTCTGTTAGACACTGAGAGAAATGACTGATTCCGTGACAGGTTGACAGGATGTGTCACAACCATATCAGGGTTTATATTGGGCCAACACAAAGGGAGGGAGTAATGTACACAATATGCTTGTTTTATTGGCATAAATGGTCCCCATCTGTGTATATATCCACTTTTTAATGATACAACACAATTTTATGATCTAGTGCAAATTAATTTGGGACACCTGAGGGGGGCAGACCCCATTTAAAGAGCCATTGATCATTTACAACACAGTCTGCTGCTAAGTTTGCTGCCCTCTTTTGTAAATTTAACCCTTCGTGGCATCAGCAGTGCTTTAAAGACACAAAACGAAAGAGGTGCTGTGAACAGAGTAACAACCAGGGGGTATTTATAAAGAAATGTCAAACACCACGAGTAAAGAACTCAGGAGTTGACACAGAGATAACATTGCAACCCTTAAATAATTCATGAATGAATAAATAGTAGTCTGAATGAAATGGTGGCTGTGTGTGAGAGATGATAACAACCTCAAGAGTTTAGTTAAGGGAGTAAAAACACAAACAAACAAACAACGACCAGAAATAAGGGGTGAAACTAGAATCATTATGACCTAAAACTGACACACATACACACCAACCCCTCCCAAACCTATATGCAGCCAAATTCTCACCTTCAGCGCCTTAGCAACCATAAGGACACATTAACACTGAAGGAACAAAAACACACACACACACACACACACACACACACACACACACACACACACACACACACCGATTGTGATTAAATAAATACACAGCTGGTCGAGGGGGGTTGCGTGCCTGTCAGGAAAGAAATTAGCAATTCAGTGGTCTACTTTATCCTTAAAGAGGGACACGGACACACACACACACAGAGCAGCATCTGAATTCCTTCAGCGTGAACCACTCTTCTCTTCTTCTCTCTCACATCCTCCATCCCCTTAATGCCAAATGCTTAAAAAGCATTCATAAGCCAGCTACTCGAGGGGGAAACGCTGGCAAGCATCGGACGGTGAAAAACTACCGTATCCCGAATCAGTCAGAGCCCACCGACAGGACAACTCTCCTCCTGTTATTTATTTGCTTTCGGTTAACCGTGCTCCACACAGTCAGCACCAGCCTCGGTGTTTTCGGGACGGGCTAGAGGAGAGGGAAAGCCCCGCCGCTATCTCTGCCCTCCTCTATCCCTCCGTCCCTTCATAGCCTCGCATGAAACCCGAAGAGCGGGACTCCAGCACCTCAAATAAAAACCGTTATTTCTCTCTTACCTTCCGGCTTGTTTTCGGCAGCCATTTCCCCTCCGCCGCGCGCCTCATCCCTCCTCCTCCTCCTCTTCCTCCTCCTCCTCCTCCTCGACTCGACCTAGTGGTAGTGGGAGGGGGGTGGTGGTGGTGATGGTGGTGCTGGTGAGGGGGGTGGGGGGGAGGACCACGCGCGTGCACAAGGAGGACAGCTCAAGGAGGGGGGCGGGGCTGAGAAGAAGGGGTGGGGAGGGTGAGCCTGCCGCGTCCAGCGCGGCTATTGGTCCAAACAGAGAGGACTGACAGCGGGGATCCGTGATGGTGACTCGCGGAATTTACCATCCCTCCGCTTATTCCCCTTGACCACGCCCCCTCCCCCGACGTTCACGCGCACTCTTTCTCTCTCTCTCTTACCCCTCTCACGTCACTGAACGACGTCTGTATTCGAGGACACCTTGACAGCCTCCCACAGCATCATCATCATGCTCATCATCATCTTCTCTCCCTCACACACACACACACACACACTCGCACGCGCACAACAGGCCTACACACATATACGTTACGCGCGCACAGAAACTCTCGCGAGCGAGCGCGCGCTCATTTTTTCACACGCAAACCCAGTGGACTGTTGAGAAAATGCGATGTAAGGTCGCGTCTCGCCATAAATTATGAACCCCTCTTGAATCTAAATGAAAAGAACTGCCTGAAAGAGAGTTTTTTGACGCGCGTGGGCTGCCGGGTGCTGTCATTCGCCGTGGTGCTGAAGCTCGCGGTGCTGAAAGGACAGCTCCACACGCGCCTACACAGTGCTGCGTGCACTCACTACCTGCTTTCTTTGAGCCATGTTATTAAATGGGAGCCATGGCAGGTCAGATGAAAACTTGTGGGGTGGAAGGAAAAAAAAAACATGCCCTCCTCCATACTCGTCCTCCTGCACAGCGTGCGGGATGAAATGTCGCTGCTGGTATCTTTGCGTAAAGTTTAGTTTATAACGAGCCTATCACAATAAGCTCACTGACAGGCTATTTATAATTCTACCGTTTTATGCGATGCTATCCTTTTCTAAATAGTAGGGCTTAACTGGGATCATTATGTTCTCGTTTCCAGCCCACACTGTCACTCTGTGCCTCGGGGTAGAATATCGCCTTTGCACCAAAGCCTTGTGTTTGACAGAGACAATCCTCTCCACAGACACGCTTCACGGAAAACAGAGGTTTTGAATGGTTCGTCCTCGGCTACGTGTGCTTTGCGCAGCCTCGGGGTGCAGAGACACACTAGGTACTCGAGATCAGCGGAATTCAGAGAGGGTGAACGACAACGAGAAACGTGTAGCGGTGTAATAAGAAAGAAAGCAAATGTTTAATGTTGCATTTATGTTATTTATGTCAGGGTGGAGCTCACTGTTCATACCAACACAGTCTGGCACTTTCTATTCAGCCAACGATCAGATTACTTCTTTTTAATCCATAATATAATACTTCCAGAGTACTGGATACTTGAGGAATCATTGGCACTTGTCCAGCGTCATGGTGTAGAACAGGGGTGTCAAACATGCGGCCTGGGGCCTGGAAGCCGCCCACTAGAAGGTCCAATTTGGCCCACTGGATGATTTTGCAAAGTGTGATGAAGTCATTAATAACTCAGTGTGTGTTGCTTTTTTTCATGAAAGATTTCTGTTGTTCCTGGTGTGATGCCAGCATTGTTACACAAGAGTGGAAATGTACAGAAAATTATAAATGTTAGATCCCGATAGGTTGTTTGAATCATAAAGATATAAAACACTATTTTTATTTGCCCACAAAAACTCCACATGTGGAGGCTCACCGTGATCTTTAAATTGTAATGCACATGCAATGATGGTGTAATGACCATGTCAGACTTACTTTTTGTAAGAAATTTCAGACTGTTCACCTTTTTTGTAAAGCGATGGCTTGTTAAATTTGACTTTTTAAAAAATGTTTTCAGAGTGTTTTGTAGAGAAATTAACTGGGGTGTTTGTTTTTTCATATGAAATTGTGCAAAGGTTTTGGTAGTCCAAGCCTACCTAAGATCAAATTGGGCTGACAGAAAGTAAAATGAATTTGGCAGCCCTGGTGTAGAGAGTGAATCATATCGATGGTCTAAGATTTTTCATGTAATATCATTTGTTTCATGTTAATATATGACTATTAATGCTCAATTATTAACATGAGCTAGTCCAGGGGGTAAATGTCTTATATATGTTTTAATTGTGGTATGGAAGTGTACACCCACTTCTATAAACGAGATGAGAAATAGGTTACCCCGTATTTGGGAAATTCTTTTGCTACAACAGTTGAAATAAAGCCATCCATCCATCCATCCATTCTCTTCTGCTTATCCTTATCATGGTCATTGGGGGCTGAATCGTATCCCAGCTATCATAGGGGGAGAGGTGGTGTACACCCGGGACAGGTAGCCAGTCTGTTGCAGGCCAGTTGAAATCAATAATAATAAATAATAATAATAATAATAATGATGATGTGTGGTATGAAAGTTTCCCTATATGTATCCTTCTGGCAGCTGAATAAGTCTGTTAAGGGTGTTGCCCTGTTGCCTGTCTAGTGACTGGTGCAGAGGGTGGTTAGGATTTTTCATGATTTTAGCTTCCAAAATATTCCAGGTTGCAGACAATAACAGAGCCAGCTTTCCTAAACAGTTTAGTCAGTCTATTTGTGTCACCAGCTCTGATGCTTCTCATCCAGCAGACCACAGCAAAGCACGCTGTGCTCACCACAACTGAGTGAGAAAAAATCTCCAAGATTTTGCTGCACACATTGAATGATCTCAGCTTCCTTAGGAAAACAGAGCCTGCTCATCTCATTTTTCTATACAGTCTGTGTTGACTTTCCAGTTGAGCTTTTTGTCAATACAGGTGCCCAGGTACTTGTACTCCTCCACATTAACATCCTGTCCCAGGATAGGACGTGAGCCCTGTAACTGTCTTTTTCCTTCTTAAATTGATCACCATCTCTCTTCGGAGCTATTAACATTCAGAAACAGAGGATTCCTGTTAGACCACTCTACAAAATCATCCACCAGCGCTCTGCACTCATCGTTCTGCCCATCACTAATACATCCAACCACCGCAGAACTGTCAGAGTATTTCTGTAGGTGGCATGACCTGGAGTTGTGCTGAGAGTCTGAGGTGTACAAGGTGAACAGGAATGAAGACAGTACAATTCCCTGTGTAGCTCCTATACCATATATCACCAGATCTCAAAGAGCACTTCACATTTTCACATACTGCAGCTGGTTTGTTTGGTTGTTAGTAATTTATAAGTTGTTAAATGTGTGCATTTATGGACATTTCCTGTAGCTTCTTTCTCAGCGGCAACATGCTGAATTGTGTTAAATTTACTAGTGAAATCAAAGAGGGTGATCTTCACCATGTCACTCTCTGTAGCATGTAGATGACTGCATCATCTGCTCACAGATTTGATCTGCATGCAAAGTGCAGAGGGTCAAGCGATGTCTTCACCCATGCTCTTAGGTGGGCCTTTCAAGAGCCTTCATCACAAACGACGAGTTGGCAACTAGTTAATATTCGTTGAGCTCTGAGGGTGTCAACAGTTATTTGGTTGTAAAATCTGAATCTAGTCTTTTATCTATGGATAAATGTAGTGGAGTTCAGTGTGCTACACCTTCTAAATATAGTGTAGAAATACAAGGCTGCAAAAGGAAATGTTCAAGAAAAGGAAGTAGTAGACTCAAAGAGGCTATTATTAGCGATGCACAGATTGTGAAATGTTTAAATTACAAGCTGGCCAAGAACCAATGCCAATAACAAGATTTAATTTACTCATTTGTTTATTTATTTATTCATTATTTCCTCCACTGTTTCAGGGGGACTTGTTTTGGATAGTACTTAATTTGTTAAACACTCTCTAAACAAATCTGTCAAGTCTCCAGTTAATGGTTGTATAGCCAATCACAATTGCGTGTTTGGCGCACACCATATTCAAAAAGAAGGATGGCAAAAAAATAAGTCACAAACTGACACCATACATTTTATAAAAAGTCCTTTTCTCCTTGTATGTATACAGCCAGCAGAGGACGACAGAATGACAGCGGATCCTCCTGTGACTGACCAATAAGCTCCCCGAACACTGAACGAGTGGGCGGGACCGAACCGGGCCAAACGCAAACATGGCGGCTCCCTTAGATGATGATATTGAGTCTAACAATCAGGACTACTATTCACTGCTCAACGTTAGGAAAGAGGTAAGGTTAGCTCCGTGTTTATCAGTGATGTCCGACGTCAGCGGACTTTTTGCTGTGGCCTCTTTGTTGGGTTGTAATGAGAAAGGCTTCTGTAGTTCGTGTGCTGCCGTCCTCCACCCGAATAACGCTTCTCTCAGTCGGCACCATCATCGTCAGAGGTTGAGAGCGGTCGATCCCGCAGATGCATGTCAGGCAGGCAGTTTATGTACTTTACATGGAAGTAGGCGCTGGCAGAAATGCTACGATCGTCTCGAAGAACATCCTCTGAAATATGAGTTTTCCTAAAAACTGTGGTGAACCCGGGCTGTGTGGACTGTACTTGCTGAGCTAAGTAACATTAGATAGCATTAGGTACACAGGGGCAGACTCCTTAGCTTAACGCGTAGTGCATTATTACACTGTTTGTTAATGGCCTTTTTATGTAAACGCCAACTGGCTGTTTTTCACTCTTGAATTTGGATGCACTAATGCAGCAGTGGTGTTTCAGCTCTCAATTAACTGATTAGTCAGTTAATTGATTGAATAGACATTAATGCAAGAGGTTGTGGTAATTATTTTCAGGCAAAAATACCCAACAGTTGCTGTTTTAATTAGTTTAATTAGTCATTTATTCTCAGGGGTGACACTTGTCCTGTCTCCTGCCACAGGCCACAGCTGAAGAGCTAAAGGCATCATATCGAAGGCTATGTATGCTCTACCATCCAGACAAACATCGAGACCCAGAGCTGAAAAGACAAGCTGAGCAACTTTTTAACCAGGTTCACCAGGCTTATGAAGGTGAGGAAGCTCATAGGTGTAAAGCATTTAGTAGGCATAGTTGAACTTGTAAAATAAATTGTCTGTCTTCGGGATCAGTGGATGTTGACGGTTAAAAATGACATGCAAAACATGTGCATAAACTGAACTGTCATTTCCCTCTTTCCCCCTGCTCAGTGCTGAGTGATGCTCATTCCAGAGCTATTTATGACATCTTTGGGAAGAAAGGGCTGGAGGTGGAAGGCTGGGAGGTATGTTTCCAAAGATAATCTACTTTTCTTGCATTTGAGTGGTTTTCGCTGCTATGTGGTGTGGCTGCATCACCCGCACTTTGTGATTCTATGTAGGTGGTGGAGAGGAAGAGGACACCGGCAGAAATTCGAGAGGAATATGAAAGGCTACAGAGAGAGAGAGAAGAGAGGAGACTGCAGCAAAGAACAAACCCTAAGGTTTGCAGCATCACAACAGCACGAAACAGCCCTGTTTTCACTGTGGAGTATTTCCACGTTCATTTCATTATGTCTTGCGCTCTTTTCCTTTTTTCTTAATTAATCCTGTCAATCTGTTTGTCACTGCATCATTATTCAGGGCACCATCAGCGTTGGTGTGGATGCAACGGACCTGTTTGACCGCTATGATGAAGACTTTGAAGAGATGCCAGGAGGAGGCTTTCCTCATATTGAAATCAACAAGATGCATATTTCTCAGTCTATAGAGGTACAACAAACATTCACTTAGCCATTACTGTCCACCCACGTGCTAGCCTGAGCCAAGATCACATTGGTATTCTGTGCTGTCTGTCTTTCTGCAGGCTCCTTTGACGAACTCTGACACAGCAGTGCTGTCTGGTTCGCTCTCCACACATAACGGGAATGGAGGAGGAAACATTAACATGACCGTACGCAGGGTTATGTCAGCCAAGGGCTGGGGGGAGGTACGCACAAGCAGACACATTTACAGAAAGAAGCACATTGTCTTGGGGATGCTTTAAAGGAATTTCCTCAAAATGTAGCACAGATATCCACCTGGACTCGAGGAGAATCTGGGTAGAATTTGGTGGCCGATGATCAAGGTCATTGTGACCTTAAATGCGTGCACCTTTAAACTGAAGTGATTGTACAGATCTTCCTTGGTTGAAGGACATGAGTCACGAAGGTTCCCCTTAAAGACCAAATGGAAACTTGGATATAACTTGCACTAGTTGGGAATCATATAGCTGCAAGCTGGTAATTCTTGCAGACATGAAGTATGTAGTGCGTAAGGTGGTAGGTTCAGTTTTCGTACCCTTCTGCAATCTCTTTCTTCTGTGTACTTACATCTGCATTTGTTGCAGGTGGAGTTTGGTGCGGGAGACATACTAGGACCTCTTATTGGGTTAAAGGTGTTTCGCAATGTCACACCACGGTGGTAAGGCCCAACTTTTTGTCAATAATGTGTCAAACTACAAAACTGCATTCTCCTTTCATATCTCCTATCTGTATTTATTTTTTTCCTGTTCAGTTTCATGACAGCCCAGTGCGGTTTACAGTTCTCGCCTCGAGGTTTGCGACCGAGTTGTTCTCTGATGACAGCGCGGCACCTGGATCAGAACACCATGGGTTATCTTCAGTGGCGCTGGGGGCCCAACAGCGCCATGACTACCAGCCTGGTCCGAGACACAAAGAGCAGCCACTTTACTCTAGCTCTGCAGGTACATTCAAAGATAAGCATGCACCCAAAGGCTGCAGCAGTACTATGTCATCACTTTTCATTAATTTGATCATTTTTTTCCTTATTATTTCTATTCTTTATTGCTGTTCTCCTGGCTTCCCAACCTGACTTGTCCAGCTGGGCGTGCCACACTCCTACCTGATGATGAGCTACCAGTACAAGTTCCAGGATGAAGACCAGACCAAAGTTAAAGGCTCTGTCAAGTATGTGTGCAAAGAGCGTCCTAAACATGCATACATGCAAAAAAATAGTTTGCTGATGTTGTGTTTGGGGTCATTGCCCTGTGTCATGTTTGTGCTGATATGCTGTGTTTGGGTTTATCCAAACATACAATGAAAGTTACACAAATATAATTTCACTTTTTCTTCTTCTTTTCATATTATAGCAAATCATAACAATAGCTTATTGGCAGAGCTAATGCAGATTTAAGACAAAAACTACACAGTATGATTAAACGCCATGATCTGTATCTCTCAATGTCTTGCATTAATGGAGACATTATTTTAATAGGGAATGTAACATTTTGAGCATGCTGTTATCTCACAACAGCAAGCACCACATATAGTAGCTCTAAAAGTCCAATTGTGGCCATGCCATTCTCTTTACTAGCTGCCTAGTTTCATTTATCTCATGGTCCCTCTTCACTTTTGTGTTCCCGTGTTTCTAGGACAGGCTGGTTTGGCACTGTGGTAGAATATGGAGCAGAGAGAAAGATCAGCCGACACAGTATACTTTCAGCCACTGTCAGTATTGGGGTCCCGCAGGGAGTTACACTCAAGATCAAGTACGGGCCATCTACAATGTGGTTTCACTCTACTCTGTTTCTTCGCCTCACTGCATGATTATCTTATAAGAGTGTGCTTACATTTGGGCTCATGTAGGCTGGCACGTGCAAATCAAACATACCTGTTCCCAGTCCATCTGACTGATCAACTGCTGCCCAGCGCTGTCTTTTATGCCACTGTGGGACCTCTGCTGGTGTACATGGCCGTCCACAGGCTGATCGTTATCCCGTACACACAAGCACAGAAAGAACAGTGAGTAAATGTCCTCTGCCTCAAACAGCATCTCACATTGTCCCAGCAGAAGAAAATCTTGGTTCCAGGCTTGTTCTCAAAAACTCGTAAATAAGAAAAGATCATTTTCTATTAATCATCACCCGCTTCTCCTTTACTTTTCTGTATTTAATGTCTTTTTTTTTTTTTTTTTTTTTTTTTTTAAAAAAAATTTT
>VOQK01006295.1:8065-18796 GCA_015052645.1 Benitochromis conjunctus
ACACACTTCTATCTCCCCCCCTCTCTTTTTCCGTGTCAAACAAACAGAAGCAGAATTGCCTCATCTGGAGCTCCCGCCTGTTCGATTGCTGCATTGTGACAAGATCATGTACGGATCTGTGTCGCCGAGTGCTTTGTGTTTTTTCCCAACAATGGAGGAGAAGGGGAGGATTTGTGTGTGTGGAAACAGGCAAGCAGGGAAAAAAAAGAGCAGGTGTGACTCTGTGAGCTTGTTTTGACGCCTGCGTATATATATTTTATGTACAGGTGTGTGTTGTAGAATTTGTGCCTCCCTGTACTCGTTTGCATGCCTGTTTACACTTGGGGACAGCAGTGGGGGGAATCGTAGACGCACCTGCTGCCACAAAGCTGTAATTTCCCTCACAGAATTTAGCCGAATAATCGTACTTTCCCTGCTGGCGCATCGTGCTTCAAAGCACAGATGAAATGGGAAAAAGCGGCGATTTGGGGCGTGATTGTCGGAAACACCACACCTCCCCATTCTGTCTGGGGTGAGTTGGCATGGCAACTGGTTGCATAACCAGCCAAAAACTTTTCCCTACTCTTTATACCTAAAGGCCTAATCATATCCACAAAAGGCAGCGCGTGTCTGAAATAAAGCCAGGCTTGAGTCTGAGGCATCTGAACTGTCTCCACAGTCACATTAGCTGTCAGCATATCTGCAAATAATCTACATTTTATACCAAGCTATCATTAATCCAGAAGACGGCGAGAATAAAGATACCTCGGGCTGGTCGTCACTGCGATACTGCTTAGATACACAATAGTAGCATCAGTTCACGAGTCTCCGTGTTGTGAAGCTGTGAGCAAACCAGCGGGGCCCCATTCTCCCCAGCCTTAAGATAGCTGACTCTTGTCTCCCGCAGATCTGCGGCGGTAACATCCTTATCTGCAGCAAAAAGCCTGCCATCCAGGTTTATCCGTTTGGCTGAAGACTGACATTACTGCAATAGTGTCCCTTCTTATCTGTTTCTGAGGCTGAGGAAGCAAATGCAGAACAAGACAGACTACTATTTCATCTGGGGGGAAAAAAGAAAAAAACAATGGTTTCATGTGGAGGCACTGCTGAAGTGCCATCTTTTATCCATTCTCATGTATGAAGGCACAGTGTGATGATCTGTTTTTAATCTGTGTTTTTGTCTTAGCCTAGCACACACACACACACAGGGGAAAAAAACATACATTTATATATAGATTCTGCTTCATGTATAACTTACATTGATTGCTCTTTTGCATTTTCCATGAAAACACTGCTAACTAGAACATTCTAGGACCCTGGATTTTTTTTTAAATACCTGCAATTTGGCACAAAAGAGGTCAAACTAGATACAGCCCCATATTTCATATTAAAACTGAACCTGGCATTCTTTTAGTTTAGTTGGACTTTGATTCGCTAAGATCTTGTTTTCTTTTTCTTCCATGTTATTACATTAAACCTAGTGCCACTGTGTATATTAGCTTCTAAAAAATTATTATTTTGAACTCTTTAACTAAGAAAATAATTGGATTGTTCATAGCACTACACAGTGTGTTAATAAGGACCAAGATTGCCTTAGGCCACAGTCACACAGGCCTAGTGCCTGGTCAACAACTATGTAGCAACCAGCTGTGAGAGAAAAAACGTCTTCCCGACTGATTGGTGAGTCTTACTGGCATTTGCTGGCTAGTATGAAAGCTAGGAAGTATGAAAGAGGTCCACTATATTGCCAAAAGTATTCTCACACTTATCGAAATCATTGAATTCAAGTGTTCCAATCACTTCCATGGCCACATGTGTATAAAATCAAGCAGTGGTGAGGCACAACATTTCCTTTGAAGGTGAATGTTTTAAAATGTCTCTACAGCTTGTACAGCAACTGGCGAATACGCACAGAGGTTCTTGGTGCAGCATTGTCTTTGTGACTGATTTCACAAAACAGGCTCCAGCAACCACTCACCAACTACAAACAATACAAACTTTTCCTAGCAACCAAAAGTTGTTAGAGGTTGCTGAGTGGTCTCTATGTTTGCGTGACGCAAATACACTGCTGGCACATGCTAATAGTAAGTTATGTTTTTTTGTTTCTGCCTTTAGCAGGAGCAGTCTTTTTTGCACGTTTTACTAAATCATCATCGGAGGCTGGCATGCAGCTCTCGTTGTCAGACATGTCTACACTTGTTTGTACGCCTGAGGGAACGCAATGATGTGAAAATTTTGAACAGTATTGTCACTTTTCGTATTATGATTTGATATGCAGCAGGCCTAGTTAATAGCTACCAAGAACTTTGCTCCAAAAGCATTATTGAGACAGTCTAATAGACAAACTAATAGACAAAAAAGTCTATGATAATAGTCTGACTGACACTCCACATGGACGACATTTAGAGAGGGCTACGCAGTGAGGTTTTATACTGTGGATAGGCTATAAGTTGAACTTCCACTGGCTGTTGAGCCTCAGGGTGCCGCTTCAGGGGAATGCAGCGCTCAGGTCAGAGATTGTTAAAAAATAAAGGATGGTCTGTCGGACGCGTTAGAGGAGGAATAGTGATGTGCTTTCTTTGCTGCTCTGCTTGTTGTTGTTTTTATCACTGGATCTGGCACCGTTCTCCCGTCAAATAAACGCACTAAGTTATCTTGCTCGATGGTAACAATAAAGCCACTGCGGTTTCTTTTCCCACAGATTGCTGGATTAAGTCAAAGTGATTCATTCTCTTTTTCTAGCCCACTTCAGCTCTTTTATTGCACCCCCTCCTCCAGCCAATCCATTTGCAGAGTGTACTACCTGTTTTTCCTGCAGGGACCTGTTAACGCCACTAGATATTTCCCTGTTGCACCTGACTCCTTAAGTGTTTGTGTACTACTGTGTTTTAACACTCCCAGCTGCCCACACTCATACTGTTAAATGATTAATGCCTAATATAAGGACCTACCAACTTTCTCGCTCAGCACGTTCCCACCTCTTCCTCCCTGTCCTCGTTCCTTGCTCTCGCCACCCTCCTTCGAGGCTATTGATTGCAGGACAAAGGGGAGGGACTTGGGCCGACCCCCACATTACAAGTGTGTGAAGTATAATTACCTGCAGTGCTTTGTCCTCATTCTCTACTTGCATCCCTTCACCAGCCCTCTCTCCACAAGCCAAAGGGAACTGGCTTAAATGAAACATGCCAGTTTTTTAATGGAGTTTATTTACTTTAGTGTGTTTACATATTAATGTCAGCTATGATTTCGTCTGCATACTGGCCCACTGTATGTGTGTATCTGTGGCGGAGGCTTAATCCTACTCTATATAATGTATTAGGAGCTGGAAGCGAAGCTCTTGTACTGGAATCCACGTGTGAAACAGGTTGTAGTATCCAGCAAGGAAGTCTGTGTTTGGCATAAGATAGGCTTCACTGACAATATTCATCCTTTTGTCTTTAAAAAAAAAAAAACTAGGGCAAAGCCACTGTGGAAGTTAGTAAATGAAAAGTCTTTAGTGAAAATATTGATTCCTTAAGAAGAAAAAGGTAGTGATTTTGCATGTTATAGCTCATTAAGTACAAGTGCTTGCATACGATTAATAAAGGCTCATTAAACTGTTGCAAGTAATTTACACAAAAAGGAATAAAAGAACTTCTGTCTTAGAGGTGTCTTTGCCTGCGCATTTAAAGCATTTTGTGCTGTATGAATTGTTTTGGAAGGTTTATAAGGTAACGTGGAGGAGGATGTTACTGGGCTTAACATCAGTGTCCAGTAGCTGAAGGAAGGCCGTCTCACTGACTTAATGAGAATATACGATCACAGCCTGCAATTTCAGATTGATTTACCAAAGCGTCAAAATTGATTTTGTGTACTTTCAGACATTCGTGAGGTATTTGCACTACATGAGTTTTTGTTTTCATGGAGCACATAATTGTAATTTGTCCACCCTGATGTCTGATTCAGATTCTCAGAAAGGACAACTTCTGATTTGATATTACAGTCATCGGCAGCAACTCGCTCTCCAGGGGGTGGCTCTTTAGTTGTCAGAGGGTGCTTGGAGACATTGCCCTGCAATAGAGGATTTATAATTTCATTTAGCAAATCCAAATATTTGTGATCAGGAGAAAACTAAACTCAAGTATAATTTCAATTCTTAAGTATATTTATATTTTCTTTCTAAAGACATGGTCAAGATGAGCTGCTAAGGTTCAAATTGAGCATCAAAAATGGAGAAGGTAAAATTGACTTTAGCATGGTTGTTGGTGCTGGCCTGAGTATTCACTGGGATTTTCCCATAGAGCCATCTGGGTTTACTGAACATGGTCCGAAAAAGAGAAAATGTCCAGTGAGCGGCAGTGGTTTGGATGGGAATGACCTGTTAGAGGTTAGATGTTAGAGGTCAGGAGACAAGCTGATAGGAAGTAACTAAAATAAACACTCGTTACGAGCAAGGTACGCAGAAGAGCATCCCTGAAAGCTGAAGGAGATCAGCTACAGCTTCAGAAGAACACACTTTTTGCTACTCTTATCAGCTTAGAGCAGGAAACTGAGCCTACAGTTCAGACAAAAAGTAAAATAGTGTCTGGCGATTGTATCTTGAAAGTAACTTACCTCAAAGAAGCAACTAGACCCAGCTCAGCTGGGATGTGTACTTGGCTATATGTGCTGTAGACGGTGCTGAGAGCACTGACAACAAAAGACAACCTGTTTTAGGTTCTTAAGGAAAGATATTGACATGACAAAGCTTCATCCTGGACTCCTCCACTGTACCCCCTACTGAAAAAAAATGTAAGTGATGATTCCCCAGTTAAGTGGCATGTTTACTATGGTAATCCCTCCTCACCAAGTAGGTGACCTACTTGGTGAGGACGGTGTTGGTGAGGGAACAAGCAGGCCTTGCATCCACACTGATCATTAGTTTATGGAAATGTTGAAATACAGGCTTAACAAATGACTTGAGCTTAATGATTACTCTTGGTGTTTGTTACGCTCAATTACTCTGTGCTGCATGTTAAATGTATTTCAAACTATCCGAATCACTGCGGTGGTGTCACACATACAGAACAGGAAGCACAGACAGTGTGAAACGGTCTGCTAGCAGATCCCAGATGTTCATTTCTGCTGCACGCTTTTCCACTACTAACACGGATGCTACTGCACAGTTTACACTGGAAAATCCAAGTCAACAATTTCATCATCTAACCTCTGAACACTTTGTTCTATGCCAGCTCTCAGGGCAGAGGTGATTTGGGTAATGTGTACTGTGACAAGCTACTATTCATGCAGGTCAAACAATCCAGGTTGTACAGATATTTAATAATGAAAATACAAGACCGGATTTGAAGCTACATTCAGATTTGCCCTGTATACAAAGAAAGAGCTTAAGTAAGGAGTAGTACGTTTAACGAGACACTGAACCGGAGAGTTAAAGGCAGACGATTGGACCTGCATGTACGTTGCTTACAAGACTATGCAAAGGACTTCAATGTTTCACCGTAAGTTTGCTGTTCATCACTCTATCTATTAACTTATATCTTATGTACATTAGTGTACTACTTAAGCAAGCTTGATTAATTAGGTAAGTGATGAACAGCTATCGCAAGGGCACAAAACTGAATTTTTAGCTGCATCAGTAGTTGGTAGATTCATTAATTCGCCAGACACTTTAATTAGTCTACCAGCTAAATTGCATTTTAAGCGAGTCTGGTTGTTTACCTGCCAAAGTGTGAAAATAGAGTATATAAACAGCCCTGGAGAAGCTTACCAGCGTATGTCAGGTAATGGCTCCCACACTATAGCTATCGAAAGCTGCAATTCTTATTTCCTTATATAAATTGATCACGTTGCTTTATGTGTACGATGGCATTCATTTAAGTCTAACATTAATTTGAGGTAGAATGTCAAAGCTGAGATGTGTCGACTGTATGACTAATGTCTGAGTCTTTTTTTAATACCAGGAGTGTCTGCAGTTACTTGACCTGAGAAATATGAGTTTAGTCTCAAAAGACAGACCCAGTGTTAGCTGGAAGTTTTTTGAGTTGCTCCAGCAGGAACATGCAGAGGCGTTCGGAGGTACTCAGCTGTATGTGTGCTCGAGAGCTGTGGGCTGCATGTGCTCCACATAGCTGGAGAAAGTGCTCAAAGCATTGTGTACACTCTTCTTTAATACCCCTGCTAGTGGACAGGATTTTGTGCACTTTGCCCAAGAAATTTTTGATTCTTCTGCTGTTTTTTAAGAATCACTGAATAGAAAATCTGTCCACTGAATAGAAAACTTGCCCCTTATCAGCAAGGAAGGGGAAATGCTACGACCTGTCATGGCGATGTACAGTGCAAGAATCTTAACCACTTCTATTTTTTAGCAAAGCCTAAAGTCTCTCGGGCAAGTTTTCTTGTCATTTCTTTAAATATTGTTCTCAAAGGTTGTTTGGACTTTGGCTTCCTTTTATTTTTTTTCTCTGATCCCACACTGCTTTAGTGATGTTCATGTCCGAGCTCTTGGGAGGTCAATCCCAGACTGTTAGTGCTTCACAGTTTTAATGAATTGGCAGTGTGTTTAGGGTCATTGTAATGCTGAAAATAGCCCAGACAACTATTGCACAATGCAAGTTAAAAAATTTCAAGAAAGTCTTGCTCCTTGGAAGCAAAATATTTAGAAGCAAACGAGGGTTGGCTGAAGAATTTTACACAGTACTGTATAAATCCTAGAACATCAAATGGCTTGAAGAGGCATGAGATGACCCTCTTCTTTATGGCGTCTCTAGGACAGATAAGTTCGTAATGATATTCATCAGTAAAGACCTGTCTCTGCTCAAGAAGGTAATGAATAACTCACTATGGATATAAAGTACATTTCCATTTCAATAACTGTCCACGGTGATTTCGGGGGAAATATCCGACTGCGATTTTTTGCAGACAGATAATGCAAAGTCACAGTTCAGTAATCACAGTGAAGTTGATTTAAAATGTGATGAAACATTGCAACATGAGAAACCATTATAATATTAATAGATTTACGTTCAAATGCAGATGGTCAAGTTGGACAGAAACGAGTAAAAGCCAAACGTTCACCTGAAATATTTAAAACCCTTAAAAGGATTGTGGAGAAAGATCACATAATGGCCTGTGTACAGAAAAGCCAAGCTTTTTTTTTTCTTGTGTTTGAGTTTAGAAGAGACCGTGTGGACAGTTTCGCTAACATCGTCCAGAAAATGCAAGACAAGCACCATGAGCACACCATTGTGAGGCAGATGGCATGTTTGGACCCAGCAAACATGTCCTCAGACCCAGACTTGTGCCAGGAAAGAATGAAATGACTTGTTGAGCTCTCTGCAATCTGTCAGGAGGTGTCTCTGCTGGTACTCATGTTTTCAGAAGTCTAGCCGAGAATGCACATTGCACTTACCTGAAGATTATTCATTGTCACACACAATACAGCAGTCACAGGATTCTCATCTCAGTAAATGCTTTCATTATATTGATTCATTTGATGGATTGTCTCAGTAGGAAAAAGCTGAATCGTTTTCTTTTTCTTCCCATTGATTTGGAAAGCATTCATACCCCGAGCTCTGGGAATTCTGCAGGAATCTTCTGCTCCCGTCCGGCAGCCAAGCAAAGGTTTGCAAATGGACACGTGGAGACTTATGCATATGCATCGGGACACAGCTGTTGCTCCGTGTTTGATGTGTCTGCGTCTCTGTCTGTGGAAGACTTCTCAAAGTAACTTGACGAAGGAGCCTATAGCAGCTCCACCTTCAGAAAGTCCTCAGTCTGTTCTACAACTGTATTAGGAAAAAAAAGACAGAGCAATGTGCAGAAAAAAAGAAATTGCTGTGGGCCATCTTGAGATTCTCATAATGGACCTGAGGGGGGGTGAGCTGAAAAAACATAATCGGTAGAGGAGGCTGTTGGTCTTTCAAAAGGGTGGTGTTACAGCCATATCCAGGGGTGGCTGTAGCATTGTTAGCCTTTTGTTAGCTTTGAGTATTCGTCTCTTTATCTAACGAGTGTCTACTAGAAGAGCCAACCGCTCTTCTAAAATATCTCTCTAAAAAGTTTGGACCTCAGCTTCCAAACAAACTTTGTAGCTCATTGTTTGTTTCTTTGTGAAACTAGAGATTTGTGATGCAAGCCGTCAGGCTCAGAG
The DNA here is from genome assembly GCA_015052645.1 of Benitochromis conjunctus. Classification (NCBI taxonomy): domain Eukaryota; kingdom Metazoa; phylum Chordata; class Actinopteri; order Cichliformes; family Cichlidae; genus Benitochromis; species Benitochromis conjunctus. The sequence continues at coordinate 16,173 of VOQK01006295.1, forward strand.
TCTGGTGGTTAGTATCGTATGACTGTTTATGTAAATATGTGAGTTAAATTTGGCTCTAAATGGCATTGAAGCTGTAGTGAGAACTACTTTTTTTCTTTGCCCTTTGCAGATATGTGTAGTGAATCCTTTTGCTGTGGTTGTTTTCAGAGGTTGAAGCTCCAGCAACACTTACAGTATATAGAACAGTTTTTTCATATGACCAACATGTCTCGGTCTTCATCAGGTTCATTGAGAATTCGCTTGCATTATATACAGGACTTTCATTAACATAAAGAGAAAACAAATCCTAATAGGAAAGATTTGAATAAACCAGTCATGTGCGTGCAGTTTACCTGTCCACCAATCCACTCAGTCTGATTCCACAGTTGTCTACATCCAGTAAGTTTACCAATGGACCAATGTAACACCAGCAAGGATGGGCTGGGCATGTCGTCATCTGATACAAGGCCTACTGGGGAGTGACTAATGGTAACCCTAACTAAGGCGCCTAAACTAGAAGGGTATACATTTGGAGTATTTTTTTCTCATTCAATATTACAAACATCCTCTATAAAGGGCAATGAACCGCTTAATGAAGAATTTATCAAGTACAAGTAAATATGGTGAAGGATTGAAAACTGGTTTAAAGCCATAAAAAGAAGAAGCAGACAAAATATATACAATAAAAACTAGCGTGGTTCCTGGCGACTAATTTTTTTTTGCTCACTTAACAAGGAAAAAAATTAGACTAACTGGCTGGTCTAAAAGTAAGAAAGACTCAGATATTAAGTTAAATTTGAGAACCGTTTAATGGAAAATGTCAAAAACTAATAACAAAGGCTTTTTAAACCATTTATCACATTCTTCAGTCAATCGTGGTGCTTCATTGTGCGGCACCTTGCATATCAACGTTATGTGTTATGCTCCAGAAGAAGAAAAACACTTCAAACAAACCGGTGTTACATATGATAGGAAAACTCGTTACTACCGAGATGTTCACGTATTATTAAAATGTCACAAATTAACATCAGATAAACTTGCGACTGAAAAGTGTGGTGCTGTTCGAAAATTCACGACAACCACTTCAGTAGTGGTTACAACCTAAAATAACAAAACAATAAATCATCCATCCATTTTCTTCCGCTTAACTAAAGTCGGGCGGCAGCAGCAGGGAAACTCAGAGCTGCTTCTCGTCACCTCCTTCAGCTTATCTGGGGAATCATCGAGCCTTTTCCAGCAGACAGATGTAATCTCTCCAGCGTGTCCCAGGTCTACGCTGGAGCCTGCAACCGCTAACACATACCCGGCTGGCACACCTTGCCCAGGAAGGACCAGCTTTAACCATCTCCATTCAAACTGGAGGAGTAGCGACTCAACTCTGAACCACCCGAAGGACTGAACTCCTCACCCTGTCTAAGGGAGAGCCCATCCACTTTTTGGAGAAAGCTCATTTCAGCCTGCAGTGTTCATGATCTCGTCTAATGATGTTAACAAAAAGATGGGTCCTAGCTTAATGGCGTTTCTCAACAATGATGCACCACCTGGTGGCAGATGACTGCATAACATGTAGGACACAATAATTTGCCAACATTGGGCTTAATTTAAAATTTTAACAGTGACAACAGCGACGATTTGTTGGCTAGTGGACTAGTCGCACACATCCCTAATAAAAACGTATGGCTTTAGAAATCTTCTTTCATACCCCTTTCAACTGCTTTGGAAACTGGTGTTTTTCTATGCACCTTATTAATAATAAAGTTATCCCAGAACCTCCATCCTGTAACTGTTTGTCAGCATTTTCTCTTTCAGTTTTCTTTTCTTTTTAGTTTTGGTTAATCCCAAAGTCCATGTAATGTTGTTTTCTTGCCCATGGATAAATTATCCTGCTTTATTCATTTGGATGATTCAGTTGGAGGTACCAGTATGACAATGCACTGAAGAAATATGTAAATATATCTGACAAATCTACACCTGCCTACAGCTCATTTCCATGAAACCTTGTCTTTGCAGTGAAATTAACAGAAAGTGACTCAAGACAGAGTTCAGAAGTTCAGCAGCAGAGCAGCTATGGAAATATCAAGCTCAAAAGGTGAGAAAAAAAACTTGCATTACATGAGGCTTGCTTTTTTTAGTTCCAAGATTCTTAACAAAACTGTTGCGAACTGTTGGCAGTCGGCTTTGATATCCAGTCCAACAAACGCGTCTGCCGTGTCACGCACTTTTGAAAATCCACCGCTCACCATGTTGTGAAACTCTGCAAACCTGTGAAACTCATCACAGCCAGGGACAGTTTTATTGTTCAGTATGCAGTTCTATAACTGCCACTTACAAAAAAAAAAATGAGAAAAACACCCAACAACAATTCATTTAGCGGGCTCTCCAAAGCAATCACAATTACAGAATTGTTTTCCTTCCCTTATCAACACTTCTCACAAACAACAGCATGGGATTTAGCACAGTGGTTAGCACTACATAATGCCATATACGTCACCGGTGATGAAATATATTTGGAAATACAATTAGAGCCGCGTGATATTAAGACTACAGTCCTGTTATTGAGCCGCGTCACCCAATTTCGACAAATTGTCTCGGAGCTGAAACCTTTGTTCCTTCTCCCTCCTGCTTCATACTTCATGTTAGTGTGT
>VOQK01006295.1:20527-30970 GCA_015052645.1 Benitochromis conjunctus
AAAATCTTTCTAACTTTGAATTAGAGTAAAAAAAAAAAAAAAAAAGAGTATTCATGCTGTATTCCCAGTGCAGTCATATCTGGGCTGGTGTTATCCGAGGATACAGAGAAGAGGAAAGTGAGCCTAGATGTAGCGACAAGAAGCCTAAAAAAAAGAAAGAAAAAACACCTGATATTCCTAAAATAGAGCGCTTCATTATGCCGGAGCAGAGAAGGATCCAGCCCCTGCCTGTTGATAATCAATTCCCTCTGGTGACTTCTGAACTGCACTCTAAAGCCACGATGCAGGAAAACAGAGGATATAAGAACATCCTCAAACTTTCCGGAGTGAGCTGCAGTCGCAGCTCGCTTTGCATAAACAGATGTCAGATTTTTAGTTTGGTTGTTTTTTGTTCCCTCCCTTTTTCTCCTTTAACTGTACTTGACGGCCTCGACTAGAAGAGCCTTTTCTTGTCAAGAAGTAATTCCGTATCCACCCTAAAACAAACAGCCAAAAAAGATATTTGATTTGATGCCACTTCCCACATTACCAGGTCCCTGTCACACTCGCTTTTTTCCCCGCCACCAAGAACAACTTTCATCAGTTTCCCCTGCATCGTGTAAAACAGTGGTTCCTATTTTTTTATTTAACATATCCCTACAGCAGTGTCAGATGAGCTTGGGTGCCCACACATCCATCACCTACCACACTCCAAGTAGGTTAAAAATAGATTTTTTAAAAATGTTAGAACAATTGTAATCTTTTATCACGAACTTTTAGAACACACTACATATTAGGTATGTTACCAGAACCGATACTTACATTTTCTTAAACTATCATAGGTGTTACAAGCAATGCACAAAGACTTCATAAAACTTCAAGCATGTTTTAATACCACAAGTCTTTCCTCAAAGGGAGTTGTTTCATTGTTGAGGTGTTCTCTGTGTTATTGTGGAGTCTTTAGCTTCCAATGTAAAGTGCCTTCAGGTGACTACTGTTGTGATTTGGTGCAATAGAAATAACATTGAATTGAACTGATTTATATGTTTAAGTCTTTGTTCTATTTTCTAAACCAAAGCCTATTTTTTTTTAATGGCGCATACATATACTTTACGTGGTCATTTTAGACTCCATTGATTAAAATAGGCACATTTTCTGAAAGGTTTTGATGATGTAGAGGCATACTGGGAAATATATTACTTGTACTTCCTGACCTGGCTCCTTCTTTGTTGCTAAACTATGCAGCAATTTGTTTTTAGCGAGGCTCAATCTGTTCTGGACTTGTGGGGGTCTTTCTGAAGAAGATGGCGTGAGTTTGTAGCATAGGCTTAGACAAATGTGTCCATGCACTCAATCGCAGACTGCGGTTGCTGTCCATGGTGCTGATCAAAAGCTGGATACTTTTGATATTACTGATTATTGCTGTGTGCTATTTTTGCACTTACAGTGTTTGTTTGTTTGTGTGTGTGTTTGTGTGTGTGTGAGAGAGATGCTGCTGGTACACAGTGGCAATAAGGGCCCAAAGAGTTGTCTGCCCCGGAGCCTATCACAGAGTTGTTGCGCCTGTGCTTCCTAATGAGGCTCCTTCAAAACAGATCATCGCAGCGAGCGCGTCATCTCACTGATGCCAAAGAACACCTTTTGTGTGATGCCTGCAGATTCTGTCAACATGCCAGTATTTGATGTCCTAATCAGAGAGTGCACTGAAAACAACATGAAGTAAAACAAATTCATCAGTTTGCGATTGTAGCTTTGGTTCAAAATCTCACACATTTGCAAATTTGCGACTTGCCGCCCCATCTCAGCGCGCATTCTGGGATATGAGACGCCACAGAGAAAAAAGGGAGGTGATGATGTTCGTAGAACCCATCATATATCCAGGGCTCTAATTACTTCCATGCCCCTCCCCCTGTGTCTTAGATGGAGGAAGTGGAGGATCAGCACTTTCCCTCCCTCCTACCTGCTCTATGTTCTTTTTCTCCTTTGTCACAGCAGGGCTCGTGTTATTAACCTTCTGTCTGCTCATGCACATAGGACGCTATGGTCCTTTCTCTCTTGCTGGAAGCTCATTTTAGACAGTTGAGCTTCCTTTTGAAAATTTCCATGTCTCTCCTGCAGCATTCTTGCCAAGATCCAGATCAGGAGACGAGGCAAATGGAAGAGGAACAGATCAAAAGAGACAGATTGACCGGACAGTGTGAAAAGGTTCTTGTTACATTAAAGTTGATAGTAAAGGAGAAATGTGGAGAGGAGAGGAAGATAAAGTGCTGAGAGGACAGATTGAGGAAAAATAAAATGGCCTTCTTGATGAAGAGCAAGTTTGACATTGAGTGCTTGCATGTCCATGCGTGTATGCGCATTTGACTGAAAGCATACCGCACAACACCAAGGGGTCGGGGGTCTACTTAGATTTGATGTCTAGAGTCCTTCACTCCCACGGCCCGCTCTCTGTCCTCTTATTGCGGCACTCTGTCAGCCTCGTCGTTAGAGCCGCTAAGCACCTCTCAAGGTGGTTATTGTACCTCTCATTAGCGCAGCGTGCCGACTAGGCAGCGACCGTGGACGAGAGCCAGGCAGAGACGGGAATGCTCATTAGATGTGAATCATGCGTGAACACACAAGACCCTCCCTGCTGATAAACTGACAGTTTCCCCTATACAGCCGGCTCAGATGCCGCCCCTGTGATGACCAGCAACCAGAACTCGTGGTGTAGCACATATAAAAGCTCAATTCATGCACTATTCTTTAAGGGCACGTGAAAATGATTGTGTGAAATGAAAGTGTTGCTGTGTAGCTTTTAATTGCAACCACAACAAGATACACAGTAGTTAAAGACTTCTAATCTGGCAGTTATGAGAATAGGAATGCCACATAAGTGGATTGTAAATGTGTCTGCTGAGTCTCTGACCAAATGTCAATTCCATTTTTTATTTTTTTTGTGTCTGCAAACCTTCTCTGCGTTTCCTGTCAAAAGTTTGGCAATTCAGTCTGTTAGCAGTGCAGCCCCTCTGCTGGTCACTGTGTTGGCCTTCTGCTTATGTTTGGAATGCTTCTACACTTAAATGACCACACTGGTGAGTTTGCATGTTTTATCCAGATTTGAAACATGCAGTAAACATTGTTTTCTTTACAGTTGCGGTATTAAATGTGAATACGTTTGTTCTGCTGTTGGTTCTGTGATTTTCATGGAGAGGACTGCGCTTGTGCTCCATGTGGTTCCAGTATTTTCTGCTTCCACATTAACCCATAGAGCGGTGCGGTGGTTAGCACCTCAAAGCAAGAAGGTCCTGGGTTTGAATCCAAGCTGGGGCTTATCTGTGCGGGCTCTCTCCGGGTACTCTGGCTTGCTGCATACAGAGGATAAAATTATTAGCACCTCACGCTCCACCCAATGAAATTTTATGTATTTGTCCAAACTAACACTTCTAAACATGCTGGCTTTCTTTAGAAAATCGTTTTCTAAATTCTAGTTTTGTGTGTTCATTTTGCTTCCGTGTGCAAAGTAAGTAATGCAAGCATCCAAAATAAAATTAGGAGGTTGAGAAAAGCTTTTTAAAAAATTCCTCGCTCTGTTTAACAGAACTCAAGAAATACTTAAATGAAATGTTCATAGGGGGGCTAATAATTTTACTTTCATCTGTATATGTTATATTATAAATTGATTTTGACTGTTTGTCTCTATGTATGACCCTGTCCAAGGTGTACCGTAGCTGCCACTTCATGACAGCTGGGATAGGCAAAAAAATAATAATAATAACATTTACTTTTATTTATCAATACCAATGGATGGGTATTAACACCTTATTACAAAGCTTCACATTCTGTTTCCATTTGGGGTATGAAGCAAGGAATGACACAATCATTCGTTGCTGAAAACAGAATAATTTCTTTGTGGGTGTTTGCCGTAGCGTGAGGTAAATGGAAGTCACGGTTACACTTTTGTAGTTAGAACATTGTGCATTTTGAGAACGCAGCAAAGAAAATGAAAGTGGCAACATGACACAGCTGTAATAAGATGTTTTCTTCAAAACTTCCACCATTGTTGCGGCGATTCAAAACTGCTCTCTGTCCACCTCATCAATGTGTTAATTGCTTGTTTTCGGGACATGACAATGATTTCATGCAATTCTGGGCTCCCAGGGAACACTGCAACATTGTTACAAGTACATTAGAAGCCTTACTTTATTTTACGGCAATGTAAACTGATTACCTTTTGGTTCGGACTATTTTCAGATGAGAAATTTCAAGACATCGCTTTCGTCTTTGATGCGTCTAAATGGCGGCAGTCTGTTTAAAAGAAAAAAGGAATTTCTTAGTTCAAACATGAAAAAAAATGGATCCGCATGCACATATTTCCTGTCTGTGGGGACATCTGCAGGACACTTTTGGCTGGTTTGATGAAGATGCAAACAAAACACATTCAGTGCAGCAGTTATCTTTCTCACCAGACCTCCAACGAGTTGCTTTATTAGTGTTTTTGTATGATCAACAAAGCAAAATCCATCTCTCTATCCATCTATCTCTCACTCTCACACACACACACACACGCACACATACAGGGTGAGTTTAGCCATTTTTACAGGAAATAGCAGAATGCATCACACGTTTCATGAAATTGCCCTTGACTAGGACGCTTAAACCTCACTTCCTCCTGCACTCTTATCAGTCTGGATGGGAATGTTGGTGAAAAACAAGATGGTAAAGAGTTGATTTTTAGAGAGTGCTACAGTATCACAGCCTTTCAAATGCAAGCTGACACATCTGTTTTTGTTCTAAGCAATGCTGAAATAGCTGAAGTGATCCGGTACTCCATTAGGGAAATCTGCCCTGTTAATTTACAGTCTTGGCTTTTTCAGTGAGCTGATTAGACCCAGAGTCTTATGTCAAACCTAAAAGACTTAAATTAGTGTCTCATATTTTGGAATAATAGAAGTTTTCTTTATCTAGCTTGTTGTGGGTTTTTTTTCTTCATATATCTGTGGTGAAAAATATAGAAGATTTGAACAGAGTACATTGTTATTGGTTTGTTGAATTTTGGGATGATATCAGAGAATGAGCCGCTTGCCCTCAAACTGCTGATAAAAAAACCCATCTGAACTTGGACACAAAGGGGGTCAGTTAAAAAAGGTGGAACTGAAAGGTCTTGTGGTGAGGACACGGGAGATATTCTTTTCATAACCCAGTTCAAAAGAGTTTAACAATAATTAATGTGTACCTACTTGAAAATGGTACAAAGAGAGAACCTCAAATTCTGAAATTGAGAAATGATACAGTTTTCCAACAGAAGGAAATAAGCTATATAGCATTTAAAGTATCCATTGCAATTTCTCTGGGCATCCCAGAAAATTCATCTTATAGTGGATTTTCTGGGATTTTGACTCCTGGGAAGAGTTTGGCATTGTGTTAACACACCCCTAGTTTAAAGAAGTTTAAAGAAACACCATCTGTGCAGATGGGCAGCTTGGACACATCATCAGTGAAGACCCCAGGGACATCGGGTGTTTCAGGTCTTTGATCTACAGACACCCTCACCTGGGTGACCCAACCAGAGTTGATCATGCCCCGGCTTGAGTCCAAGCAGTGTTGATCAGGCCCCGGCTTGAGTCCAAGCAGTGTTCTACGCCATGGTTCCCCTCTCTTTTGATCCACAGCTACCTAGAAGCTCTCTCTGCAGCTTTGATGTTTTTGGCTTTCATGCAACCCTCTGGTACCAAGTGTGCAGTGTAGAAACTGCCCAGGAACACCCCGCAGCCTAACTCAGTGGGTTCTCAGTGGGCCGTCCACTCATTCCCCCTGCAGACCTCAACAAGCTCCTGATATTTTGCCTTCTTTCTCCTTCATACGCTTCCTGAAACCAGCCTCCCAAGGAGCCTGTGAGTTCCAAGAGCAACACTTGCTTGGGAGAGACAGATGTTAAAAACAAGTCTGACCTAAGTGTTGTTGTGGCAGTATACTGTGGAAACTTTAGTTGGTTCCCCAGGTCCACTTGTAGCTCCCAATCACAAGCCAAGGCTAGTAAGCCTGTCCAGCTCTTCAGCTGGTGTGGAGGATTGGACCCTGCCTGGATGAAGGCAATATTTCACCTTGCTGTGATCTGATCTGGTGTTTGGCCTGTTGGATCCCTTTGCAGATGACGTTAGCTACTGCATTTAAGACCTGGTTGTAGAGACATGTAGCCATATCTACAATGGTAGATTAGGGCTGTAGCTCCAAGGAACTTAGCTGACATAATGGACATGCTAGGGTTTCTGCAAGACCTACAAACTGCAGATACCTCTGCTTTTATAGAGGTGCTCACACTTCCTGTTGATCAGTTAATCCGGTGCGTTTGATTAGCAATATCTTTCTGCTACTTCTTCATTCCTGTGGGAGCAGTAAGGGTGAAGCTTCTGTGGAAACTTTCTTGTTCACATACCTGCATGGCTTCATCTGTTTTAGGTAAGAAAGACATACTTTTTGTGACTAAATGACATGTTGAGATGAACACGTGTAGTTTGTTTTTTATCTTTATGCCAAAGTGAAAGTTATGTGCCGTGTGGCTTTCAAGATCTGTTTTTGTTTTGTACCACTGAAAACTGGACAGCCTGAAGCTACCCAAACATGAAATACAAAATGAAATTGAACTCCTGATGTGAGCTGTTTCTTTTCTTTTTTTAAAGCTCTGACTTAGCAGTCCTGTAATCACACTTCTATTGTTTGCCCTGTTTTTTGGGGGTTTTTTTGTTTTCTTTTCGGGAAAACACCACTTAGAGGCATTTCTCTGCACATGTACAGGGAGACAGCAGAGTTTCGGTAGGTTTGAACATTTCCATGCAGATAATAACTGTGGTTTTGTTTCCCTCGTTGCTTAAGCATTGTTGCTATGGTTTCAGAACCTGACTTGTGTTTTAAAATATATGGCAGCGAGCATTGCAGCAAAGCTTGCGATTAGCCAACAGATCTTGCTTGTAGCTGGCAGTAGCTCGCACAAAGTGGATGTTCTTTTTCCTCATTGTTTGGTGCTTATTTTCTTATTATGTGTACTTGTTTTAGGGAAAATGATCAAAATCAGGACACTGCAAATGCGAGTGCACATCCAGAGGCGAGCGGGCATGTGGGCAGCAGACACACATAGTGGATTATAACTGTCCCCAGGGGCTGAGTAAGAAGATGAATACACACAACTGGAGCAAAGGATACTGAGCGCTCCCTTTGTCCCATACCAGTGAAGAGTACAGTAGACAACGGTTCACTATAGAATCTTATACACCCCGAGGTGCTGTCAGCTCCCAATGGGCAGATTGATGGGTTGTCATAGGAACATACTCTGTTGAATGTATGTGTGTGTAAATTGCTATGGGAGAAAAAGAGAGGCAGAAAGAGAGAATGTTAACCACTCGATAGAGTAAGCGAGCCCTTCATGGTTAAATACAACTTTTTTTTCTTCTCGCCTTTCAAAGCGATCAATATCCCATTTGTGGGTTTTAGGGCCTGTGTGTTCCCCAGGCTTTGGGCTCCTCGGCCCCACATTGCATCAATAAATTACATTTGGTTTCTGTGTCCAATTGCTCTCATAGCTTTAGCAACCATAACTGAGGATTTCTCTATTTCTTGTACTCAAAAGGCATTGATGCCTACTCAGTAGCATCCTGTTGTTGAGATTTAATGCAAACAACGCCTAAATTCATCAGCTGTAAAAGTAAATCTCTCTATGTATACCAGAAACCACTGTAAGGCAAAAGAAACCAATGCATAATGCGTGAATCCAAAATTATGACAGAATGATAATTCAGCTAAATATTTAACGTTGTTAGTGTTCTTAACTAGCAGACAGGGCAGCTGGATGTGGTAATAAAAAGGAAGCATTTCAGACCAGAAACAAGTTAGCATACCAGCCAAACCAACTCAGATTCAGATCTTTTGGCTTGATTTTCAGATAGTTAGTGCTGATGGTCTACACAGTGTAACAGTTCTAGGGAACCTTAGTGCTCTCACAGGGTTGTTTTCATGTTTTGTCCACTTCATCTGTGTGCACCTATTTCTCCGTGATGCATTCGGAGCAGAGCAGTAGAGAGACGTGATGCAGTAGAGAGCAGAGGAGTGGCAAATAGGCAAAAACTTTCAAATTGAACTGAAATGAACTAAAAGCAGATAGAATTGGTTTGAAAAAATTCTTATATCTTTTTAACACTTTAGATTTTATGGGCAACTAGTTAAAAAAAAAAAGTTCTTTTCACTACAGAAATGCAGGGAGGACCAACAGTGATACCTGAATTATGCTTCAGTGGTAAACCGACATTATAACTTACGACGTAAGGAGAAACTCCTTTTAACCCTACGCGTAATCTTCCACGTAACCTGACGTGCATCTCACTAGAGATGCACGTCAGGTTACGTGGAACTACACGTCTAACTACACGTCAGGTCGACGCAGCCCACAGTGACTTGATTGGTGTGGAAGGTTGCGGTGTAGAGTTAAGAGGGGTTTCCAGTCACATCATAAGTTAGGTAGTAGAGTTCCTATAGACGTCTAAATAAAGCTTAACCCTTAAGCCTACTTGGAAATCCTTGAAAGTTCTTCCAAACCTTGCAAAGTGCCCCTAAGTACACTTAAGGGTTAAGTAAGGCACACAGAGGTGGTCCCTAGGGGAAAATGTGTATTATGGTTGGCGAGTTGTTACTAGAGAAACCTCCCTGTGATTGTTTAGTTTAACAGCCGATTGCAAACACTTTCCAGCTACTGGCTGAGCAGTAGAGGAACTTGAAATAGTGCAAAGCACACAGAAACTTTAAAGTAAAAGTTGCACCTTTGAAAACATATGGGACAACTTTTACTGTGAAGGCAAATGGCTTCAGTTTCCCTTCTGCATCATGCTTTTTACAGTTTGACTATTACTCAGTGAGTTGTTGGCAAGAGATTGCAGTGAAGTCAGTGTTTTTAATGCAAACTTTCCCCTAGCATAGGAGCAACCTTCAGAAACCACTTGCCACTTGTTCACAGAATATACATATTTCCCTAGCAACTTGAGATTGCCAAGGGGGTCTCTAGCTTTGCGTGATCAGGGCTTTAACAGTTGACTCCACTGGCTAACTGATTGGGTAATACCCATTTTTCCCTAGTGATCAGTACTTGTCACGGTGACATCGACTGGTTTCTAGGCCTGTATGGGAGGGATGTTGTGTAACTGATGGTACAACTAAAGCTGCAGCAGTGAATAGACCTGCTTTTACAGTTTGCATGCTGATGCTGGTGCATGACTTTCCGAGTGGTAAATAATATCACTCTTCGAAGTACATAAAAGCACATGTAAGCAGATGATAACTGGTGTTGAGTGAACCAAAGAAGAATAATTGCCATGTCATGCAGCAAATGCGAGAGCGGCTCACCCAGCGGTAGACTGAGTGGGCAAGAAATAAACAGTTTGCCCTGTTCATGGGGAAGTGCGTGTGATTGGTGGTTTATAGCAGTCATGATGCAGAGGGGCTAATGGACTGCAGCCAGCTAGCTTCCGTCTTGAACTTTCACGGATCATCACAGATGTGTACAACTATGTCATGATTACCAGTGGCAGTGACATTACCAGCAGTGCTACACAGACTTCTTTTACTCTGAGTTGCTCGATTCATCAGTAAGAAGTGTTAGCCAGTAAGGCAGATGGTTCCTAAAAACATTTTTAGTGTCTTAAAGATTATATATCTGAAAAGAAATATATGTTCTTGTGCACTTGTTCTTCTTGAACCTAAACACAGGCACACATGTTGTAATTCTGTAGCACTCTCAGCTTCAGCAGCAGCAGTCAAAATGTATCAGATATCATTTGGATCAGACGGTGCAGCCATTTCTACCATGGCCATTGAGAACAAACAGCTCGCCTCCTCGACAAACACTGGTCCTCCCTGCCACATGCACCCCTACTCTTGATTACCAGAAAGATGCAGCGTAGAGCCAGGCCTATTATTTCCAATTTCTCCTGGAGAAAGTTAATCTAATGAGCATTATCGGCAGCTAATGGGAATTATAATTAGTCAGATGCAGCAGATTATCTGCGCATAATTAGCTGTGTCTGTCAGCTCCAATTAGCATGACAGGAATTAGGAGACTTTGGAGTTCGTAGCAGGAAGGGAGGAGAGGGGGACCGTGAAAGAGGAGGGCAAGGAGATGGAGAGATAGAAGAGGTGGGGAAGGAGAGAGGGAGAGTAGGGGGAGGGGAGGTGTGGGTGTTTTTGGGAGAGGCAGGTTTTTGGCTCTGAACTCAACCATGTGTTAACTAGAGGAAATGTGTACCGAAAGTCGGATGGAAAAAAAATAATTTTTGCGTGCATAAAGGAATGGTGTTGATGGGTTTCAGACAGAGAGGGGACTGCAGCAAAGACAAGGAAGACACGGGCACGTGGAAGGGCGCTGTGGTAGTTAAAATCCAGTTACGCAGTACGCATCCATCAGCATCCGTGGATGCTGTCAGATTGCCCTTGAGCAACACATTG